>JACXGI010008085.1:0-34794 GCA_016801175.1 Esox masquinongy
TGTCCAAATTGGGCCCAATTAGCCATTTTCCCTCCCCGGTGTCATGTGACTCGTTAGTGTTACAAGGTCTCAGGTGTGAATGGGGAGCAGGTGTGTTAAATTTGGTGTCATCGCTCTCACACTCCCTCATACTGGTCACTGGAAGTTCAACATGGCACCTCATGGCAAAGAACTCTCTGAGGATCTGAAAAAAAGAATTCTTGCTCTACATAAAGATGGCCTAGGCTATCGGAAGATTGCCAAGACCCTGAAACTGAGCTGCAGCACAGTGGCCAAGACCATACAGTGGTTTAACAGGACAGGTTCCACTCAGAACAGGCCTCGCCATGGTCAACCAAAGAAGTTGAGTGCACCTGCTCAGCGTCATATCCAGAGGTTGCCTTTGGGAAAGAGACATATGAGTGCTGCCAGTATTGCTGCAGAGGTTGAAGGGGTGGGGGTCAGCCTGTCAGTGCTCAGACCATACGCCGCACACTGCATCAAATTGGTCTGCATGGCTGTAGTCCCAGAAGGAAGCCTCTTATAAAGATGATGCACAAGAAAGCCCACAAACAGTTTGCTGAAGACAAGCATACTAAGGACATGGATTACTGGAACCATGTCCTGTGGTCTGATGAGACCAAGATAAACTTATTTGGTTCAGATGGTGTCAAGTGTGTGTGGCGGCAACCAGGTGAGGAGTACAAAGACAAGTGTGTCTTGCCTACAGTCAAGCATGGTGGTGGGAGTGTCATGGTCTGGGGCTGCATGAGTGCTGCCGGTACTGGGGAGCTACAGTTCACTGAGGGAACCATGAATGCCAACATGTACTGTGACATATTGAAGCAGAGCATGATCCCCTCCCTTCAGAGACTGGGCCGCAGGGCAGTATTCCAACATGATAACGACCCCAAACACACCTCCAAGATGACTATTGCCTTGCTAAAGAAGCTGAGGGTAAAGGTGATGGACTGGCCAACCTAAACCCTATTGAGTATCTGTGGGGCATCCTCAAACGGAAGGTGGAGGAGCGCAAGGTCTCTAACATCCACCAGCTCCGTGATGTCGTCATGGAGGAGTGGAAGAGGACTCCAGTGGCAACCTGTGAAGCTCTGGTGAACTCCATGTCCAAGAGGGTTAAGGCAATGCTGGAAAATAATAGTGGCCACACAAAATATTGACACTTTGGGCATTTTCACTTAGGGGTGTACTCACTTTTGTTGCCAGCGGTTTAGACATTAATGTGTGTTGAGTTATTTTGAGGGGACCGCAAATTTACACTGTTATACAAGCTGTACACTCACTACTTTTATATTGTAGCAAAGTGTAATTTCTTCAGTGTTCTCACATGAAAAGATATAATCAAATATTTGCAAAAATGTGACGGGTGTACTCACTTTCGTGAGATACTGTATGTATGTATGTATGTATGTATTTTTGCAGTGGTCTCTTATTTTGCAGTGGTCTCTTAATTTCTTCCAGAGCTACAGCTCTGGAAGAAATTAAGAGACCACTGCAAAATTGTCAGTTTCTCTGGTTTTACTATTCATAGGTACGTGTTTGAGTAAAATGAACAATTTTGTTTTATTCTGTAAACTACTGACAACATTACTCCCAAATTCCAAATAAAAATATTGTCATTTAGAGCATTTATTTGTAGAAAACAACAACTGGTCAAAATAACCAAAAAACATACATTGTTTTCAGACCTCAAATAATGCAAAGAAAACAAATTCATATTAATTTTTCAACAACAAAATACTAATGTTTTAACTTAGGAAGAGTTCAGAAATCAATATTTGGTGGAATAACCCTGATTTTTAATCACAGCTTTCATGCGTCTTGGCATGCTCTCCACCAGTCTGTCACATTGCTATTGGGTGACTTTATGCCACTCCTGGCACAAAAATTCAAGTAGCCCGGCTTTGTTTGATGGCTTGTGACTATCCATCTTCTTCTTGATCAAATTCCAGAGGTTTTCAATGGGGTTCAGGTCTGGAGATTGAGCTGGCCATGACAGGGTCTTGAACTGGTGGTCCTCCATCCACACCTTGATTGACCTGGCTGTGTGGCATGGAGCATTATCCTGCTGGAAAAAACAATTTTCAGAGATGGGGAACATTGTCAGAGCAGAAGGAAGCAGATGTTCTTCCAGGATAACCTTGTACTTGGCTTGATTCATGCGTCCTTCACAAAGACAAATCTGCCCGATTCCAGCCTTGCTTGAAGCATCCCCAGATCATCATCGATCCTCCACCAAATTTCACAGTGGGTGTGAAACACAGTGGCTTGTAGGAGCCTGTTTCTAACCGTCCTCGCCGTGCACTTCACCCCAGCTGCTGTTTGCCATTCTTTTTGTAGGTCACTTGATGTCATCCTACAGTTGTTGAGTGACATTCAAATGAGTTGACGGTCATCTCGGTCAGTGGACAGTCGTTTTTTGCCCTCTGCCAGTCTGTAGCTTTGTTGTCCCAAATGTCTGTTGTTTGACCTTGTTCTTATGAACCGCCGTCTTTGAAATTTTCAGGATGGAAGCAACCTGACGCTCACTGTATCCCTCTACCAGTAAAGCCAAAATTGAACTTTTCCTTACTCATAGCTTTTCTTTTGAACTCTTTTGTCATGCTGAATAGTTATTTTTTTATTCAAATTACCTTTGAGGTACTACTTGCACTGTTTTTGCCATCCAGCTGGTCCTATTGCAAGAGGATAGTGATGACCACAGTAGTGGTTTTTATACTTTTCCTCATTAAATTAGATTTGGTTCAGGTAATCATCTAATCAGTACCTCATTAAGTAAAATGAGGTATGCCTGTATTGGAATTTAACAGACACTGGAATGGAATGGCTGCCATAGATGTAGAGATGCTGATTTAAGATAAATTAGGAGTGGGCTCTTAATTTTTTCCAGAGCTGTATATATATTTTAAAGGGCTAATTGATCCCTGTTGCAAATACAGTGGATATAAAAAGTATACACACCCCTGTTAAAATGCCAGGTTTTTGTGATGTAAAATAATGAGACAAAGATAAATCATGTCAGAACTTTTTCCACTCTTAATGTGACCTATATTGTGAACAATTCAATTGAAAAACAAACTGAAATCTTCGAGGGGGAAAAATGAAAAATAAAAACCTTACAATAACCTGGTTGCATAAGTGTGTACACCCTCTTATAACTGGGGATGTGGCTGTGTTCAGAATTAACCAATCACATTCAAACTCATGTTGAATAGAAGTCATTACACACCTGCCATCATTTAAATTGACTCTGATTAATGACAAATAAAGTTCAGCTGTTCCAGTAGGATTTTCCTGACATTTTCTAAGTTGCATCTCAGAGCAAAAGCCATGGTCCGCAGAGAGCTTCCAAAGCATCAGAGGGATCATATTGTTGAAAGATATCAGTCCGGAGAAGGGTACAAAAGAATTTCCAAAGCATTAGATATACCATGGAACACAGTGAAGACAGTCATCATCAAGTGGAGAAAATATGGCACAACAGAGATATTACCAAGAACTGGACGTCCCTCCAAAATTGATGAAAAGACGAGAAGAAAACTGGTCATGGAGGCTTCCAATAGGCCTGCAGCAACATTAAAGGAACTGCAGGAATTTCTGGCAAGTACTGGCTGTGTGCTACATGTAACAACAATCTCCCGTATTCTTCATATGAATGGGCTATGGGGTAGGGTGGCAAGACGGAAGCCTTTTTTTACAAAGAAAAACACCCAAGCCCGGCTGAAGTTTGCAAAAACAAACATCAAGTCCCCCAAAAGCACGGGGGAAAATGTGTTACGGTCTGATGAAACCAAGGTTGAACTTACTGGCCATAATTCCAAAAGATATGTTTGGCACAAAAACAACACTGCACATCACCCAAAGAACACCATACCCACAGTGAAGCATGGTGGTGGCAGCATCATGCTTTGGGGCTGTTTTTCTTCAGCTGGAACCGGGGCCTTAGTCAGGGTGGAGGGAATTATGAACAGTTCCAAATACCTGACAATTTTGGCACAAAACCTTCAGGCGTCCGTTAGAAAGCTGAAGATAAAGAGGAAGTTCACCTTTCAGCACGACAACGACCCAAAGCACACATCCAAATCCACAAAAGCATGTCTTCACCAGAAGAAGATTAACGTTTTGGAATGGCCCAGCCAGAGCCCAGACCTGAATCCAATTGAACATCTGTGGGGTGATCTGAAGAGGGCTGTGCACAGGAGATGTCCTCGCAATCTGACAGATTTGGAGCGCCTTTGCAAAGAAGAGTGGGCAAATATTGCCACGTCAAGATGTGCCATGCTAATAGACTCCTACCCAAAAAGACTGAGTGCTGTAATAAAATCAAAAGGTGCTTCAACAATGTATTAGTTTAAGGGTGTGCACACTTATGCAACCAGGTTATTGTGAGTTTTTTATTTTTCCCCCTCAAAGATTTCAGTTTGTTTTTCAATTGAATTGTTCACATTATAGGTCACAATAAAGGTGGAAAAAGTTCTGACATGATTTATCTTTGTCTCATTCTTTTACATCACAAGAAACTGGCATTTTAACAGGGGTGTGTAGACTTTTTATATCCACTGTATATTTGATATGAAAACTGTTTTACTCACTAAATAAGCAATAACACTGTCCTTCTTTAGACTTGTTGAGTATCTGGAGCGTCAGGATTTGTTGGTTTGATTACAGGCTCAGAATGGCCAGAAACAAAAACTTTCTTCTGAAACTCGTCAGTCTATTCTTGTTCTGAGAAATGAAGGCCATTTCATGCGGGAAATTGCCAAGAAACTGAAAATCCCGTACAAAGCTGTGTAGGCCTACTACTCCTTTCACAGAACAGCGCATACTGTCTCTAACCAGAACAGAAAGAGGAGTAATGCTTTACTTGAAGAGTAGTGTCATAACATGGTCATAACCATGTCATAATATGACAATATTTTCATTTGGAATTTGGGAGTAATGTTGTCAGTAGTTTATAGAATAAAACAAAACTGTTCATTTTACTCATACCTATAGCAAATAGCAAAACCAGAGAATCTGATTATTTTGCAGTGGTCTCTTAATTTGTTCCAGTGCTGTATATATATTTACACACTGGGTTGTTTGAATGCTTATTGGTTGATAGCTGTGGTATATGAGAACTTTTACCACGGGTATGATATCACATCACTTTTTAAAGCTGTAATTTCTGTGGTAATCGGTTTAGATAAGCAGTAAGCCATCTCTGGGACATGTGGTGTATTGCCAAAATACCACAGCTAAGAGCTTTGTCTAGGCACTCTGCAATGCCTCGTGTCTGAACAGCTCTAAGGTGTTATATTGGTCATACACTCCACTGCCTACTGCTTTATTCAGCATTTTTTGAAAGCATTTATTGGGACAAAACGTAAGTCCTTGATTTACGGTATACAGATGTCGCTCATCTAATTACAGTGTTTTCTTACCGCGGTAAAATCAGGTGGATTGCGTCAACATGCAGTAGATTGCGTCAAACTGTGATTGCACTAATCCAAGCACATGGAAGAGCTAGAACGCTGAAAATGCTATTAGTTCTCGAAAATCGTTTTGTAAACAACAGTACACACAATGTTCACAATGTTCTCCTAACATAACAGGTTATAACAAATTTAAAAGCAAAATGTTTCTAGTTGCAACTTCAACACGATATAATTACAAAATGTTTTAATAAAGAAATACACCAATAGCCTACACAGAATTAAAGACTATTATTTGTTTAAACTTTTGAATTATCTTAAGAAATAATAAAATACAAAGCAGAACTATTTGTTCCATCATAGTTTTGAAGTACGGCATGGTAGAAAAACACATCTTATGACAATTGGCGAATTTACTTGAAAACTGGCAATAGGCTGTCAGAGTTTACTCTATTTCATTTAATAGACAAATGCGTCAGTCGCTTATTTGTTGGATCAGCTCAAATCAGCCAACGTGGCCGTTAAAATTCCCGAATTCCGGCCCCGTGTGTTGTTACTGTACTTTATTGGGTTGTGGCTATTACTTTCATTAGTTATAGAGCCATCACAGAATTGGGATATTTTAAGAATACTAACTTTAACTCACTTTTAATAAATTGGGACGAGTGAGAGGCGTGATCAGAACAATGTATTGTATAATTTGATTGACCGATTTGAGACATACAACTGGACATTTGAATGGTAAATGTTTATTGTCATAAAATAGCAAAAGGCAGGGGGGAAGATGTGTTGTATGAGCGCTTGTAGATATGTGTTGACTGACATGATCATGCTCTTTGCTTGCCAGACTCCAACCATAATACTAATTATTTTGAAGTAGGCAAACAGATTCTAAAATCAACATCTAACAGGCCTAAATTGTATACAAATATGATTATAGCGAAGATGGCACACCAGTAAAAATCATTATTTTGATTGAGGGTAAAAATGAAACAAAATGCCAAAATCACATATTTCTGCAGTTTAAAAATCAGTTCAAAATCAGTTCAAATTCAAAAAACAGTCCTGTCACTCTTTCTCTCGCCCGGCTCACACAAAATGCGCACGTTTCAAATAGTGCAAAGTAGATCTGCTGCTTGAATGATACACAGAGGACCAAAACATTAGCATTTACGATATCATATTTTTTAGGGCTTTAAAGCATGATCGGAATTACAGATGACTAGATCAGGGGCAATTTTTTTATTATTACTTTTTTGTAAAAAAATATATATAAATCATTTGAGATCCGGGGCTATAGCCCCAGATGCCCAGGCCTAATGGTTGGAAATGACATACACAAATTATAATATTAGTCAAAATATTTTATACACGCTTGAGTGTTTTTTCCTTTGGTCGATCATTGTTGCTGCAACAAATAAACAACTGTAAGGTCTATAAAATAATAATGTTGCGAAATTAGGGTACATTATGGTGCACTGCAAAACAATTCTAAATTAGATTTAAACATAGCCTACTGAAATTTAGAAGTAAACAAGTTTCAGTAAATGAAACTAATTTAAATAAAAAGAGCTAACTAATAAAAAGAACAAATTTAAATAAAAAACATTTGTTGGATCACAGAGTTTGTGTTTTATTACTGTTTAAATGTAGGCTATTATATGGCTATTTAAAACATATGTCTGGTAGCGGTTCTATATGGCTGGGATTCTCAAAAAAGTCTAGCGTAAACTGGTGATAGGACTAATATATAGGCTAACCTCATTGGGCTTAACCGACTTTTGAAAGCGATTTCAAATAGTTTTCAAGTAGGCTAGTCTATACTTTGCGATTTAGTTATGTTAGATTACATTTAGCTTGACATGTAAACTGATAGCTAAATTATTTAGTTTGATGTCGAAAGTAATAGCATAATTAGTGTAAAATCTCTGCCTTCCAATATTGTAGTTGGCAATGTTATCTCTGCCTAAGATGAGCTAAGCGTAATGAAAAGGTATTATGTTTGCCAGGGCAAACAGATAGCTATCAAGTTATCACCCACACTTCACACTGAGATTTATAACTGGATGTCTTATCATGTACAGAAAAAGGTGAAGGCGTTCCTCTATAAACTGACACGGGCACATTAATTATTAAAAACTTAACTGGATGAAATGTTATTCTCGAGATAAATTCAGATTGCGTCTTATACTGGGACTGATTCGTAGATATTATATAGTATTTAGAATTCATTCATTAAATAACAACAATCCCAGATGGCAATGAGCACTGGTAAAAGTATTACTTTAACCAGTGCACATGTATGCCAGTTAGGCTATAGAAAAAACAAAAGGGGTTTTTGGAAAGTGAATAGGCTACAAAAATGATGCGTGTTTGTGGGTCTCTCACGGGGATCTGATGGGGATAACGTGTTGTTGATTTCAACACCAGTGCATAGGTCCAAACCGAGAGGAGTTTGGGGGAAATACGATTGCTTAAATTACAAGCCTGGTCCTATGCCCTGGCACTGAAATTAACCCATTTCAATGCAAGGACTCCTGGGACAGACCCGCAAAGCCTATTCACTTCGCGAAAATTACGTGTTTTTTCAAAAACTCCTCTCGGTTTTTCAGTATCTTATTCATGTCACCTATGCACAAACAATGCGTGAGCTTAAACGAGGAATAGTGATTGGCAACATGGGGACGCGCCAAGGATCTAAAATAGCACACCGTCTTCACAGTCTGATTCTATCTGCTTCCCTGGGCTTGACCGCTACGTCTGACAGTTAGTCCTGCCCCCTCATTAGCTTAAGGACAAGAAAATACAGAAATAATGAAATATAGAAATAAATTATACAGAAATAAACAAATACAGAACTAAATATATACAGAAATACAAGATAACGTAAATGAATAAAAAAAATACAGAAATGAATGATCAAGGAATTATATAGGGAAATAATACTGATTAATATATTTTTTATTATATTTTTATGTATAAATATATTTATTGATAGATTTCTTTATTTATTTCTAATTTTGGCAGGTTTGGTCCTCCATACAACCCATCATGTTATGCTAAAAACCTCACATGTAGATTTTTCATTGTGTCCAAAAGGAACCTCTTCTGATATTTGATTTTCTTCTGGGTGAGTGTCTGCCTCTTCCAGTTGTAATTGGACTGACATCATCCCTGGACTAAAAAATCTAGGAATTTGTTTATAAAGCCATCTAACACCCTGTTGTTTCTCTTCCTTTTGTAGTATACGTTTAGTTCAGGCATTCTTCACATTCATCAGCCACCTTTTCTTTGAAAACCCAAAAGAACTTTGGAAGAGACGTTGCAGCCTATATTTTTTGACAAGTTTCCCTGTTACTATCTTTGAGATGACTTGCCTTTCCCTTTCTCCCCCTGCGTTGCTGTACCCTTGTCGAATGTCCTCCTCTAAGGCATCATGGAAGAGAAGGGTTTTTTGTATTGTAGCACGTGGTAGCTGTTTTATTTGTTTGTCAACTTTTGAACGTGGAGATGGATTATTCTGTCATACGCTGATTTCATTCACTAGCACTAACTCTCATCCTGACCTAGCGGTGCTTGGCTCTAGATTAACCTCTCAGTCTGGTGAAAGCTGGGGGCTATCTGAAGGTGTGGTGAGGTGCTTTAGGGCTTCTTTCCTGGACTTGATCCTGTAGTAAGTCTCCCTCCACTTTTTGCGACGTCTGTGCTTTTCCTTATTACTAATGTTATTGACTGTTTTCATCCTGCCTGATGCTATGTCCTCCTATTTCTGCTGATCCTTCTTTAAGTATCTCTCTCTCCATTCTGGGTCAGCATTGCAGCGTGCACGATAGTGCCGCTGCTTCTCTGCAGCACTTAATCAATTGGCTCCCTGTAAGTAGTGTTCACATTGTAAAATTGAAAACACCTTCAGTAATTCCAACTGTAAAACTTAATAGTATTATAATCAATGTATATACCAGATAAACATTTAAAATGGCTATTTCATTCAAACGTCTTATTTAGTCCCTTCATATGAGTAACAGTTACCCTTCATATGAGTAACAGTTACCCTTCATATGAGTAACAGGTCTGAAAGTAACAGGACTGAGTTTTTAGCATAGCATTAGCAAAACCATGAAATGTAGCCACATGGCATCAATGCTAATAGCATGAGAACGCCAGATCAAGAACTTTTGGGGATTTTTGGTGTTCTTGCCAGAGGTGCAAGCAGATGCCCAGTGATGAGGAGAGTTTGTGCTGTAAGAATTGGGATTTATTGCTACCTAATGCCATCGAGAACCTAGACGTGTCCATGGATGAGTCTCAGTCGGCTCCAGCATGCACAACAGACGGCAGTGATGAACCGGGTTGTTTTGGAAACCTTCTTCCACGTCCCCAAAATAAATTGGAAGAAGAGCCAGAGGCCGGAGGGACAAAATGGACAACTCTCAAATCTGTAAGTAGGAATGTAATAGCTATTTGGACAATACGCCATGTCCTGCGGCATTGGTATATGGAGTTACTGAAATGACTACTACCTAGCATTAGCATGATTTCTTGTGCTAATGCTAGGTAGTAGGGTTGTTTGGTTGCGCTGCAGGTCTGATGCGGGGAACAGCATTTTTAAAAAACAATGTTTAGTATTCCCTTTTTGTTGTATATTCTTAGTAATGTCTGCAATATAAAAATGTTCCCCGTAAACCCCATGGTCAGCCAAGCGAAGTCGATTGACTGGAGTGTCTACATCCATCTGTAGGACGATGAGCCAAAGTCTCAAACTTTCAGGGTCGGAGAATGGAAGCCTATGAAAAGTGATCCTTGAGTTAGATTTCATTTTATAATCACAACTGGGAACCGCACATTGTAGAACCAATGTGGTAAATTCCCGTAAATTCTGATTGTTGCTAGCTAGTAAATTTCAACGTGAGGTCAGCACCGTAGTTCAACAGCATTTTGAAAAATCACCGCTCCCACAAACAGCGCTGTTAGCTCGAGTGCAGAAGTTTACATATGTTCTGAGTTAGTGCATCATTTAAGAAAAAAATAGTTTGGTTTCCCGTAGAACATAACTTTTGATACAATGCTAGTTTTAGAAAAAAAATTTCAGGAGAACATACAGAGACCTATATAAATACTCCCTGGCCTTGCCGTTTTGGAAAACTGAATGTATCATATATAAAACTCAAAACTGTAATAATTCGAGTGTGTCTCCACAGTCCAGGATTATGCTAGATAATCAGAAAACAGGCCCCAGGTTCAAAAATACCAAACCTTTCCTTTAAGGTGTGAACATCTCTGTGGGGGTAACACCTCTCTGGAAAGTTTTCAGACACAGTCAATATCTCAGCCCCAAGGTTTTACGCTGCTATATTATTGTGCCAGGGGGAGTAGGGTCAGTTCTCCTTCTCCACTGTAAATCCTTGTAAACCTAAGGAATGCACTCTAAAATTTTCTTGTCTCCTGCTCCGTTCAAACTTAGGAGGTCATGAGGTCTGGACCTGGATTAGGTTTTATAGACTCTAAATAAATTGTATTGATTCAAAATATACTAAATGTTCAAAATGTTAGCCTCTGCATTTAAAAGGATACCTACATTTTATGAATTTATCTTCTGTATTTCTGAAAAATATTTATAGTGTCATGGAATTTCTTGAACTAATGTATTCTTATTTCTATAATTGTGTAAAGGAATTACTGGTTTAAGTATAGGGTTCATGAAATGGTACTGAGTCCCAATGTTAGATAAGAAAAGGAATGTTGGAAAAGGATATCTGGTCTTTGTTATTTGTTTATGAACACTGTTATTTGTCATAATTGAATGGTATCAGTAGATCATTGGGTCCTCCGTCAAACAGTATCTTTTTAAACCATCAGTGTATCTGTTCTTTGTCCAGGTGGTGTGTGTCCCTTAAGACACACAACCGGGTGCAGGAAGGGGTAAGGAACATGATGTTGTCTTACAGGATGAATATGCAGATCTATCACAATAGCTGTTGTTGTTATTATTGGTCTTTAATAAGGTCTTGACCCTGAGGGCATTCATAAAGTATATGAGAGATTATAAAGCAAGCCAATAACCATGCATTAAAAAAAATCTACTGTTACTACACTCTCCAAAAGTTTCAAAGTTGCCACACATAATTTTTAACAGCAAATGCTATTGGCATTTACACCAAACAGAATTTGTTAAGTTGCATGATGTTGTAACAGGGAAATTATGAAATAATATCTAACAGTGTTAAACATTTGTAGTGGGATATTATACTTATTTTATTACAGGGGAAGGTTATGTGGATTTTCTAAAATCAAAAAGAAATAGTTTTCATTTGATTCATTTGTAAAACATGTCATTGCTGATATTGCTCAGTTTGCAGATTGAGGCCCAGTACTCCCAGCTGGTGTTAGTTGCAGAGATCAGATGTGCAGCATTCTATCTGCACACTTTTTGGAGAATTGACTTTACAGTCCTTTTCAGTAGCACATTTTCTCACTTCACCATCTGAAATTGAAGGCATATACATGAATGAGGTACCTAATAGAGAAATACACCCAAGCTTTCTGTGCCATGTCGGAGTAAATGTATAAATAATGAATATAAAAATAACAATTGAAACAACTCAAAGTAATTGAAACAGAATAACATAAATATTAGTTAGTTTCCACATCTTCCTTCATGATGTGGCGTTAAAACATGTTCCATGTTTGGCTTCATAATGTATTTTGAGTACAAAAATTGCTGCAGTGTAATGTGCCAACATTAGCAAATCACGTAACTAGCTCACTCACAGGCTGGTTTGTGGAAAACAATTCTTGCACAGTGGGTGAAACTCACTCCACAGTCCACCTCTGTTATGTCACTCTGGCTGCAGGTTGGATCATGTTGATCAATGTTTGTACATTTGTGACACCTTAGTGCCTCAGTAGCTAAAAAGTAGAATGTTTTATGAATGTTATGTTCTGCATGTGAAAAATAAATATTGTTACTATTTGAATTACATGTATTTATCTCAGGAAGATTAATGTATAAGAACAATTCAATTTCCAGGTGCCAGTACCAAAATCATGAAAATATATTATTAATTACTGTGAGTTACTTGGAGTAAGAGAATTTGCTAAATTGCTTAAATGTAAAGGAGTTAAACGTACTTTTGAATACCAACTACTGAGAAGTGCCAAACTGAAAAAGGATACAAAAGTCAGAGGCCCTTATCTGAATAGCTTTTCTACTATGATTGAAATAATAAGTATGATGTTAGCATACATCAATTTAAACTCACCACAGAAAACAGCTACAAGCACAGGTAATACATGTGTCAGGAACGCCATTGCACCTATATCAAAAAGACATTTTATGTAATCGTGAGATATTTTAGAAATAGAAAGAGAAAATACTTTCCTCCACAGTTGCTTATTCTTTATGCATTATAGTACTATTGTCTACCCAACATTACATAATATTTCCACTTCAAAGCAGACCTAAACAACCAAGATATATATTCTGCTTTGTACAACATCCTTTTTGTTCAAAGAAATAAAATCCAAACTGATCAACATAAGTATTTTTTACAATCTGCTAAGTATCAACATTTGTTTTAAATTAACTCAGTTGGATAACACATGTAACTGAAATAACTTTCGGATTCTTAAATGTCAAGAAAAATCAAGAAGTTTTTTTTTATACAGAGGCACAGGAGTACTTACCTCACTGGCTACCTGAATTTCTGGTTTAACGGCAAGCACCTTCTTTATTCATATAAGACATTCAATACACTGAACCCTCCCCCCGTATTCATTTTAGCCAATAGTTGTGTTACATGTATTACATATGATATGGCCTACACCAGCAGTGTGTTGTGAATGTGATTTAAATACAAAATCTTTGGTTGATCAAGTTTTTGGTTGATCAAGGTAATTATAAAAATACAATTTCTTCACTTGAATTGTGTTTGTTTCACTTCTCCAAACGAAGCAAGATTCAAAACTTCCACTCAGTTTTCTGGTAAAATTAGTCTGCTTGTTTGGAATTGCTAATTCGCACATTTTTATAAATATATCTTTATTAACAATCAGTACCCATTTCCCTTGAGCCCAAAACTGTGCATTTGATCCTGTCTTAAACCCATAACCTGTTTGGGCAACTGGCTTTGCCTACTTCTGCTGCCCTCTGCCAGAAAGCTGAAAGGGAAGGACGAATATCACCTTTCAACAGAACTACAATACAAAGCACATAGCCAACTCAACAAAGGAATGACTGGCTAAAAAGATCAATGACCTGACATGGCCCAGTTAGACCTCAGACCTACATTCTATAGAAAATCTTTGCACAGGGGATCACTTTGCAACTTGACTGAGCTTCAACTGCTCTGCAGAGTGGGATAAAATTGCAAAATCCTGCTCATTTAAGCATATGAGCAAATCTACATATACATCTGTGCGTGAACCAGCAAGTGATAATTTTTACACGAAGTGTGTGATTTTTCATGTGAGCGTTTGCTTGAGAGTGTTCATAAATTTAAGCACAGCCATGATCATCCTTACACACAGTGCCATGTGTGGAATAATGGAACTGCTTCAGAAATGTAGACTAGTGAATGTGGAAAGTATATTTTCAAAATGTGTGAATTAAATTTTCAGAAAAATAATGAAATGTTTTGATTTCACTGTTTTTTGATTGCACCTTTCATGCATTGTTTCTTAACAGGCTATTTTATTCATGTAATTTAACTATGTCAGTCATTTTGTAATGATAAGAACCCATATAATGTAGGAATTTGTTAAATTATACTTGCTACATGTACAACCTTGTTTCCAAAAAAGTTGGGACACTACGTAAAATGTTAAGAATGCAATGATGTGCAAATCATTTAAACCCTATATTCAATAGAAAATTGTACAAAGTCAACATATGAATCGTTGAAACTGAGAAATGTTATTGTTTCTTGAAAAATATATGGCCACTTTTTTGATGCCAGCCACACATTTCAAAGCTGGGACAGGGGCAACAAAAGACTGGAAAAGTTGTGTAATGCTAAAAACCTGAGGCCTATACTATGAAGAAAGTACAACAAGCCCAGGATTTATTTTTGTTAGCTGGCCTCACTAAACCTAACAACCGCAGACCCGCATAAGCTGTGTCACGACGGTGGTTATCAATTTGATAAATCAACCTAGGTTTTCCCAATCTAGCGACGAGCACATTCAACAAAAAGGGGCGGTGTTTGCACTATATGACCAATCACAAACATGGACAAGACTACCAGACTACCGCATATTTCATTCAAGAGGAGTAAACAATAATTTTAGAGAAATATGAAGAACATATAGGCTATATATAAAAGCAACACAGTTGCTACTGCCAAAAGCAGGAAGAAAAGCTGGCAAGAAATTTGCCAACTGTAAATGCGTAGTTAAATGGCTTATCAATATCCCAGCCCCATCATTAAAGTACAACTAGATCTGACCATAATTACAATTCTGCACTCCATTCAATTAAGTGTTGCTTAGATGAATTCTTATGGCGTGTAAGACAATTATTTGCCATATTCTTTCAGTTGCAACTCTGTTAGTATTATGTGCCTTGGGAGCAAGTAGGCTAAAAAACAATAACATATAACAAGTGAAAAGATGAAACATCAATATGCATTTGAAAGGACTCAAATGCACATGCACAGGGTGGGGAGAAAGACAGTCCAACTGTGACACCTGTGTTTTGTGAATATTTCTATATGTGCTAAAAAGGAATTACCTTTGATTGTCCTGCCTACTGCTTTTTATGAAAACCCTTGGTGTCCATGTAGGCAATGTACCAGTATAACCGAACAATGACTATGCTTATTTTTCCTTTATCTGAAGGTTGATGCTGTTGAGTGACTTGCGATTAACAAAATCACCTTCACTCTCATCCAGCGATGCTTTTATCAGAATATGGGTGCAATCAATGTCACTGATCACTCTAGGAAACCCCATGAAAGGAGTATGCTGCATTTAATATACAACAGTAAACGTCATAGGGTCTACATTATTTATAGATGAAGTAGTCAACGTATGTTATTGTCAACCTGCATTTCATAAAAGCCCTCATTAATAGACTGTGTGGACAAGTGGCCTGGGAACACAACAAATGTATCAAGTAGATTTGTTAGTGCAAGAACCCTGACGTGAATTGCTTATGCTCTTTGCATCACCCACAGCACCATAAAACTACCTGTAGCAAAAAAAACAACGCTATGCATACAGTCTGTGGAACTGTAAGCACACAACTTACATGTGTCGCACTGGCAACATACGGCTCAAGAACCCGACAAAGATACGTAATTTCCTCAGCTGAAAATCTATATCTTTCATAAAGATACCGACTGAGCATCCCCTTGGATGAGTACCTCACAGAAAGTGGCTGCTTCCTGGTCGGGAACCGCATACGCTTCCGACCACTTGGTGAAGTAGTCCATTGCCACCACCACAAATCAGTTACCCCGAGGCGTGCGTGGGAAAGGCCCAAGAATATTGACAGCAACCCGGTCCATGGGTGCCCCAACCTGGTATTGATGGAGCAGTGCTCTACCCTGGCCTGCTGGACCATTCCGGGCCGTGCATGGATCACAGCGTTGACAGTAAGCTTCCACATCTCGCAGACACGTGACCCAGTAGAAGGATTGCTGTACTCTCCTGAGTGTTTTGTTGATCCCGAAGTGACCAACACCTGGCTGACCATGGTGGTGGCCTAGGACCTCTTGTTTGTGGCTCTCAGGAACCACCATTTGCCACCTCTCTGACTGTGGCTGGCTCTTAACACCTTCTCCAGAGCATTCCATTGCGGAGGCTGTGACTATCCCATTGCGCCCACAGCCCTCTCACCCCTGGATTGCCAGTTGCCACGTCTTGCCACATTGGTCACCGTCCCCTTACAAACCACTCCATCACGTTCCTCAACTCTGGGTCTTTCCATTGTTCCAAGATCCAGTCAGCAGAATCATCCAGCCGTAGAGTCATGCATCTTGCCTCGCCCTCCTTCACCGCCTCTCAGTCTCTGGCCTCTGCCCGACTGCAGTGTGAGCAATCTGGCCGACATGGGCGCCTGGACAACCAGTCAGCATTGGTGTGGGCCTCCCCCTTTCGGTAGAGAATAGTGAGGTTCTATTCTTGTAGCCGCTCTATCCATCTCGCCACCTGTCCTTGTTTCCTTGAATGACAACAACCACTTGAGTGAAGCATGATCGGTGCGGATGAGGAACAAAAGGCCACACAGGTAATGTTTGAATTGATTCACAGCCTCCACCACGGCCAGGAGCTCTCTGCATGTGACAGTAATTCTTCTCCAGTCTTGAGAAGGTCCTACTGTAGTAGGGGATCACGTGTTCTCCCCCAGCCATAACCTGGGCCAGTACTGCTCCTAAACCTTCATTTCTGGCATCTGTGTCAAACACGAAATCTCGCCCGGGCTCTGGCGTAGTCAAAACGGGAGACTGGCGCAGTGACATCTTAAGTGTGTCAAATGCCTGCTGGTGCTCTGGTCCCCATGCAAACCGGACATTTTTGTTGGTCAACCAGTTAAGTGGGGCTGCTTTTGTGGAGAATCCAGCAATGAACTGACGGTAAAAGGATGCCAACCCCAGGAAAGATCGCAGCTCTGTAAGGTTTTTCGGGGTCGGCCAATCCTGGACAGCTGTGACCTTTCCCTCTTCCGTGGCCACGCCTTCATAGCCCAAGAAGATCAGTTCCTTCCTCATCAGTTTACACTTCTCCGGGTTTAACTTGAGTCCAGCGTGTTTAATCTTTGACAACACGGTACCGAGGGTTGTCAGCACTGTGTCGAAGTCAGTTCCGTGCCCCAGCACATCTTCGAGGTACACTTGCAGGTTGCTGGCCGGGACACCCACCAGCACTCTCTCCATTAACCTCTCAAACATCGCCGGTGCATTGCACAGCCCAAACGGCATGGTGGTGAATTGCCATAGGCCCAAGCCTGTTGAGAACGCAGTCTTGGGGCGGGCCTCTGCTGACAGCGGTACTTGCCAATAGCCACTCCTCAGATCCCCCGAGGAGAGTCACACAGAGCCGTTAATGCCGTCCAGGGACTCTTCTACTCGGGGTAGGGGGTATGAGTCCTTTACAGTGATGTCGTTCAGCGGTCGGAAATCAACACAGTAGCATCATGTCCCATCTTTCTTCCGCACCATTAATACTGGCGACATCCATGGTCTGTCAGATGGCTCACCTTGGGCTGTCAGGTGGCTGCCGTTGTTGTCCTTCAGACAGCCCTTCTTTGTTCCTCTCCATCACTGCCCTAACGGTGTTCTCTACCGCCTGGTTCTTAGTGACTCCACACATGGCTGCGGCCTTGATTGTCGGTTCCATTGGGGTTTGGGTGCTCCGTTTGTGAAGCTGTTGCTGTGATACGTGCTGCAATGTATGTGGTGGCCCAGTCAGTGGGGGCATTGGGGGAGTTCCGATTGTGGCTGTATCAGTGGTTGCAGCCCAAGTGTACCCCTCCCCTACTGGCGGTTGGTATGTGGGGTCTTGGTGTGCGGAGATAGAAGTTACCCGTACTTTTGGTGGTTTGTCGGCAGCTCCTCACTCTGGTGGTTCATACAGTGTGTTGGCAGCCAACCTAGGGTCATCCACTTCACTGGGTTCTGCCTCCTTATTAGTCCAGGGCCTGATACATATTAAGGGACAGGGGTTATTTCCCAGTGTCACTGTGTTCGGACTAGGTCTAAGTCACAGCCGGCAGCCCTTAGGAAATCTATCCCTAATAGACACAAGTAGAAGTAGAGGGTGGCTTCTGTCACTTTGCTGATTTATGACCCTGGTGGACGGGGCTTCCAGTTTGATTTGACAGATGAGTGGGACTTCCGGTTTGGTAGGCGGGACTTCCGGTTTGCTGGGTAGGGCTTCCTGTGTGACGTATGGACTTCCTGTATGACGTGTGTTAGGGCGGGAATTCCGGGTGACATATGCATGTCCGGTGACTTTCCGGTAATTTATGATTGCATTGTTGTGTTCATGTTTGATGTTTTACTATGATTGGTAAACACCCCAGACAAGTGTTATAACAGTAGTGTGATGTTTGATGCTTAACAAATGGGTCTTAGGGTTCCAGAATGTTAAATTCCCAGGCAATTAATAGGCGTTCTATCAGTGGCAAGATGTTTGATGTTTAACAAAAGGGCGCCAGGGTTCAGCAATGCTAAATTCCCTGGCATTTTATGTTCCGGTAAGTGCTACAACAGATGTCCTACAACCAGGGGGTGTTAACCATAGGTGGTTGGCATGGTCTGTGTATTTAAACCACGCAGACCCCGGTGATGGTCATTCAGTCTTGCCTGAGTAAACTTAGGTACACATTACAAACCATGGCGGATTGTGCAGCGATCAATCTTTTGTGTGAAACACCGTTGAAAGCCACGAGCTTAACCGCTGCTCAGCGAGTCGGCAAGAGATTGCAAATGGACGGTCAAAATGCCAGCCCCGAAGAAACCGATGCAGAGTTTACCACCAAATTCATCAACTACACCAGGATATGTTGGCACAGGTGTGTAATTTGGAAGACGGGCGGATCGGTGGATACATTTTCAACCCTGAGATACCGGAGGTTACATTTTATGGATTAAGGCCAAGAGTTTAAGACTAGTGTGACTGATCAAATGGTCTTTAATGCCAGTTTATGGACCACCTTTCGAAAAGCCTTTGGGCCCAAAACAGGGCACACATAATACGGTAGATGTACTGTTTAAAGTCATCGAAGGAATGAAGCAGTATGACTCTGTTAGATTGGAGCTATTTCCAGAAAATGTCAGCAGGTTAGAGTGTGATTGCGACTGCAGACTGTTCAACTGACGTACAACCCTGAAGCCCCACCTTAAGCTAACACAGCATAAAAACAGACAGTCTGCCTGTGAGTATCAAGCAGCCGGTAGACTTTACGAAATATGTCTCAAGAATACAACCAACAGGAGTTTGAAGAACACAAGGCTGAGGACTGGCTGTGTGACGCCTTGGTTGACAACTCTGAACCCTACTATGGTACCCCGGACCTTGACAGCTTGACTCCACCGTTATACCCACCAAGAAACTACCACTGGCTTGACGCTCTGCTAGGACCTCTTAATCTATCATACCTTTCAAATGCTGACAAGTGTTATCACAAAATGGACAAAAGCCTTGCACCACAGGATTTAAAGATCATCAAAGCAACATTGGGTATGATCCTGGAAAATGTTGTTGCGGCTATTCACCACAAAGCATGCATCAGATGCGAAGTGGACCACCGGAGCCAGAGAAGAAATTCATGTCTGGACCCACCTGATTATTTTTTTTAGACGCATTATGATGACATTGTGGAGACAGTTTTAACACCGCGACCGAAACATTAGAATTTTTTAAATTTAAGCTTTATTTTAACCGGGAAAACAGACTGAGCCCTGTGTAGACAGAAATACATGTACAGTAATTACACAAACAGTGACCATAAAAAAAACAAAAATAATTAAACAAAAACATTTACACAGTGAATCATAGTGGTTTTACATCAGACATCTAAATTGGGAAAGTGACACCACAGTGTTTAAATTAAGTTTAGCCTGCAGGTTGTTCCATATGTATGGAGCGAAGTAATTGAAAGCAGTCCTTCCCAACTCTGTGGAGACCGCTGGAGTTTCTAAAGTAATTCACATCTGAGATCTGGTGTTGATATTTGATTGTCTAGTAGAAATTAGGGATGATATATATAGAGGTTGTTTTAAAAGAAATGCATCTGGTTTTCAAGCACGGCTGACCGAAGTTCACGTGGCAGCTAAGAACTTTCTGCACAAACTCATGTCGGAGCCGAACATCACACAGAGACTGAGTGAGAATAAGGATGAATACATGGATAAATTTAATGAGGAAGCTGTATGCGACGCAGTAGCGTCTTGGTGCGCCTAGGGGTGGGACGATATGAGAATTTCATGCCACAATTATCCTGGCCAAAGTTATCCCGATTTATGATTTTATCCTGATTAATAACAATCCCAATAACAACTCTGGTTTATAGCTCAAAACGGCTGATCAGATATTCTTCTTCTTCTTACATAAATATTGTTCTTGTGCATTTAAAAAGCCATTACAGTAAAATAATATCAAAGAAGGTTTTTAACAATTAACTAATACTATAATAACATGTAAATATCTAAATGTATATTTTTGCCAGCTTCATTGACAATACATGGCAGAGGATGTTTAATGGCATTTAGAATTGCCATTTGTACTACATTTGCCTTCATTGCACATCTATATGTTGCACATCTGTTTGTCACATCTGTAACATACATTATAATTAATACAAGTACATTTTCGGTGCTCCTCTACTCGCGCTTCTTAGATGCTAACTGCATTTTGTTGTACTGTACTTGTTCAATGATAATAAAGTTGAATCTAATATAATCTAAAAAAAAATATTGAGATCTGCGCACCACCAGTTAAATAAAACAAGTAGTCAGGAACACTTTGGTGACTGGCAAGAGATTTTTCAAGTCACTTATCTGAGGATCTGGGGTGAAAATAGATTTCATTTCTTACTGGTACTAACCTGTGGGTGCATGCACTTCCGTGCGCAGTTTATGTACCTTATTAGCTAAGGATAGGCCTATTTGATGTGTCGACTCTACACACTATAACTTTATAATTCAATATAACAGCTCCCCGTTATGTTGTGCGCATCATGTATTGTGCAGATCATGCAGATCGACTGTGTTACTTTGTCCCGCAAAAATTATATTCTATTTGTCTTCTCTTCTCATTTTCAGTAGGAAAGCGTTAACAATTAGACTACAATATAAACAAAATTATAATTATAAAGAGATATATGTATAATAATGTACATCCTATTCATATTTTCTACAATTTGCGGTCTGTTAACAGTTTTTTTCTGCATGCATCTTTAAAGCCCTACACATGTACACAGACCAGGTAGGCCTAATTCGTGCTTAAGCTCCTATTCAATAAATAAATGAAAACGCACACAGTAGAGGGTGAGCAAGATAAGTTTATAATACACACTCTCTTCTGGGCTCCACATTTTAAAATCGGAATGTATTTATGAAAATACTAAATTGTAGATCGTGAGAAATCTGAGACCGGCCCAGCTATAATATAAAATGCAGGTGCAACATCAGTGGCCACTGCCAGACAGGTTAAAACAATTTAGCGGACTTAATGCAGACCTTTTGTCTTTCAGACACATTTCTATCTGGTATCCTAATTATCCGACAAAAATTAAGATCTGATTATCCCTCATCCCTGGCATATTTCGGATTGGATATGGCCAACTTTAGATATCAGTCGGATTGGGTAATTATTTTACAAAAAATCAGACGGATGTTTTGGGTATCGGATAAAAATGTTACGGATACAGTTCGGCAGGGATATGTATTTCGTGATCCCACAAAGATCTCGACCTTAGGACACTTTCTTGGCGGACAGTGAAGCACATTCAAGTGGTTCTAAGACGTTTATTCTTGCGCATCCTCCGGGAAGAGACAGATAATAGGCTAATAGAAATAATGGGTCTTTTTGTAGACTAAGTGTAGTAGTTAGACTAGCACTGTTGTAAAGGAATTGGAAAACTAGTTTATTCTTTATATCATTACATTATAAACCCAACTCATGACAACATTGAAATTTCATTTGTAATTGACAATATTCTTCTATTTATGCTAGCAGAGCCATTCGGCTTCATTAGCTATACAATGCTGAGGATGTTTAGTGGTGCGTGAGATCAGATGTGCGCTCTACTTGTAAAATAAAATAAGCAGTCAGGGAAACTTCAGCGACTGGCAGAACTTTTGTGAGGATTATCCCGATTTACGATTATCCCAATTATGGAGTTTCTCCACGATTTCATAATCGTGAGTATTTTCCATCGCGATAAGTACTAAAGTCGTCTATCGTCCCATCCCTAGGTGTGACGAAAGCAAAGAGACCGCTGTCTAAGGATGGGTAACTTCAGTTGTCGTGTTTACATGTATCTAAACAAATTCTATGTGGCTTTAACGATTAAACAGTCGATGCACAAAGCTATTAAGAGTGGATTTGATGTTTGTAGACTTTTTAATAACCATCATGTATAAACTTCTAACATTTTTAAATACTGACAACAAAGACTTTAAAATTGGGCACCTGTTATGTGCATTTACTTATGTAACAGATGTTTGCGTGATAAAATTGCTGAGTAATGAATCTGTGGATGTAGATTGTATTTCTAAAATGTTTACAGATTTTTCTAATCAGCAGAAATCTGAATGTTTGTGCAACTTTTCTAAAATTCTTGGATGATGTGTAATTCCAAAGACTCAAATAAAACAATGTTAAACATGTATTACTTCTCATTATTGACCCAATGCTCTACGATGTCTGAACAGGTTATGAAAAGTATTTACTACGACCCACCAAACCCTGGTGCTTATGTGGGTAGAGAGGGTTTGAAAAGCGCGTACTTGGAGAAAACCGGGGAGTTCCTCAAAAACGGTGAGGCAAATGACTGGCTACTCGCCCAGGATACATACACGCTACACAGGCCTGTAGCTATAAATTTTCAGAAATAGAGTTATCGTTCATGATGTAAATTCACAATTTCAGCTGGATTTGGTTGACATAAGTGTTTATAGTGTGGAAAACGATAACATGAAATTTATGTTAACACGCATAGATGTTTTAAGCAAATACGCATGGATTAGTGTGCTGAGAAATAAAAGCGCTATCAAGGTAAAGCGAGCATTTGAAGACATTAAAAGACGGAAGAACACTCCAAAAAGTCCTAACGGACAAGGGGAAAGAGTTTTTCAATTCACATTTTGAATTGTTAATGTGAAGTATGATGAAGTACAACATAAAACATTTTGCTACAGGAAATGATCGTTGAGAGATTTAATAAAACAATGAAATCACGAATGTGGCGGTACCTCACAGCTGCCAACACTCATCGCTATGTTGAGGTTATTCAAGATTTAGTTCATGGTTACAACCATAGCTATCATTGGTCTATTAAGATGAAGCCTGCGGACGTTTGTGAAGAAAATGTTAGACTAGTTCTCAAGAACCTGTATGGTACAATGATGAGAAATGGTAATCAAAGTTACAAGTTCCGAGTTGGAGATACTGTGAGACTTGTCAAAGTTGAGAGGGGCGTTTACAAAAGGCTATGAAAAAGGGTACACAGATGAATATTTTACAATAACAGAATGCATTCTGCGGGTACCTCCTGTATATAGAATAAAAGATTACAATAGTGATGTGATCGTTGGGACCTTTTATAACAAGAATTACTGAAAATAATCGTGGCTAAGGATAAAACTTTTAAAGTGGAAGCAGTTCTGGATGAGAAAGTACAGAAAGGGAAGAAAATAAGTCTTGTGAGATGGCTTGGTTGGCCTGAGAAATTCAACTGTTCGATAGCATCGGAACACATCCTTGACCTAAAAACTGGATAAAACACTAGGATTTGCAGGATCACGTCATTTACATTTACTGTGATCAGAATGGGTGACAGCGGTTTCTACATAACGCTGCCTAGTGACTCGTTGAGACATGTCTATCCAAACTATTCGAGTTCGAGCCACACCACGAAATTTGGTATAGATTTAAAAGGTGAGTTAGAATTCCAATACCCGCATACCTGGAAGACTTTTTACATGGGGTGAAAACGCATTTGAACTACATGACTCGAAACACGACAAAACTTGGCAATATGAATTCAACACCGGTTATTACAATGGCAGAGGAAAACTAGTGGCAGAGATCAAGATTTATTTAAACCCACATGGTGTATGGGTGGTTGTATGATGAATTTAAAAATAGAATATTTCTAAGGCGAGCCCCATTTTGGTTTAAAATTTATTGCAAAGTTGAAACAGATATTAGGTTTAAAACCAGGCGAACGGCGGTAAGCCCCATGGTACGGCCCATTCCCCACAGATATTCCAGCAGGGTTTAACATCCTATACATCTACACAGATATAATTGATTATCAAAGAGTTGGGGACAGCCATGTCCCGCTGTTGAGAACTGTACATATTGCAGGGAAAAATAACAAAGTTGTCACAGTGACGTACCTCTTAGTAAGAGTCAGTTAGATGAGATCTGTATTGAAGTAAAATCTGATCAGAATTAGTTGGTTTCATTCATAGTGGGAAAGGTGATTGCAAAATTACACTTCAGACCCGTCAAACAATATTTTAGACTATAAGATGAAGCCTCAGAAACTCTACGATGATCCTCAAAGGTATGTTGAATACTACACAACACAGGCCTGTAACGGTTTACCGGGGTATCATGGTAGCGCTGCAATGTATGGGGCTAGTCTAGGGGGCCTTTTCAGAGGGCTTATCCGGATGGCAATACCTTTGTTGAAGCGTGGGTTCTCAAAAGCAAAACCACAATTGAAAAATGCAGCGAGGAATATAGTTGGCGACGTTGTCAGCAATGTTATGGCCAAACAAAACAGCAGGATGGATCAGGATTGACGAGTTCTGCCTTATGGGGGCATGGGATGTGCGTTATCGTTTGAATATATTATCTGCATCACTCTTTGTCAAGAAAGTGACTGTATCACCAGATGTGAAACTTGGACACGCTCAAGCGCGACTCTCAACTACTGCCAAGTATCCAATTGAAAGAGGGTGTATGAAGACATCTAGTTTACCGGCGGGGATCACGTTTGCAACCAGGAAAACCTATTTTTAGGATCCCTGCCATTTGCCTATTGTCGTTGGATTGGTGGACAATGACAGTTTTAGAGGAAGTTACACAAAAAATCCATTTAAATTCGGAGTTTATGGCTATGTATGTAGACAGTGAGCAATTTCCTAGCAAACCATTCCAACGAGATTACACAACGGGGTCAGCAGTGCATGAATTTTACCAATTGGCCTTAGCTTCAGGAAAACACCTAAAGGACCAAGCCTTGGCTATTGACAGGTCTGACTTCTTACACGGCTATGCCCTTTATGCATTCAATTGCACACCAGATGAGGAATGCGGTCAGCACTTATCCCTGATTAAGTCAGGCAATGTACGACTTGAGATGAGGTTCAGACAACCACTGCCGCACACAATTAATTTGGTTGTTTATTCAATTTTTGACTCCATTATCGAAGTGTCAAACTGGAGACAAGTCATGGTTGACTACTATTAGGAAACAATAACCAAACGGCGTGGAAATGAATACTACAGAGTTGACAGGTGTGGTGAAGAAATTTTCATCTAGGACTCATTTTTATGGTGTACTGGCATGCGACCAACTACCTAGTGGACCAGTCTGAGATGTTGCATCAATGATGATTGTTAATACACACCAGAGCAATCACCCCAGGGAGCACTGGCTGGCTATTTACATCACAGACGATGGCGTTGGAAGGTTTTATGACAGTCTTGGAACCCCCCCCCCCAGATTTTACGTAATTTCCCATGTCAATCAGTGCTTTTCTGCAAACCTGTGAGAATGTGGAATACAGTCCAAAACAAGTCCAGGACATGATTTCAACCACGTGTGGACAACATTGTTAATACACACCAGAGCAATCACCCCAGGGAGCACTGGCTGGCTATTTACATCACAGACGATGGCGTTGGAAGGTTTTATGACAGTCTTGGAACTCCCCCCAGATTTTACGTATTTTCCCAAGTCAATCAGTGCTTTTCTGCAAACCTGTGAGAATGTGGAATACAGTCCAAAACAAGTCCAGGACATGATTTCAACCACGTGTGGACAACATTGTGTGTTCTTTCTAATGACAAGTGGTCTTATAAAGATGCTATGTCTTTTTAGATTGATGATATATTGATGAAAAAATGATTTGCTAGTCTCAAAGTTTGGATCTAAGAAGTACCAGAGTAAGCGTGATAAGCAAATGTTTAATTGCATACAGCATGCTCAATCTTGTGAATCATTTAATTTGTGTCATGGTTGTTTAAGAAATAGACGTGTCAAAGTAAATCATGTGTATGTCTGCTTTATTATTCAAAAATAAAACCAATCGTAAAACCACAATAATGTTTACATAGTATTTTTCATACAATTATTCAAGGTTACACATACACCTTGTCACTATGCAAACCTGGGACAGGTGTCCAGGGTATGGCTAAATGATCCAGTGTGTCGGCAGGCGTTTGTTTATACAAATTGATTTCACGCCTTACAAGCTCATTTGGAATAGTTGTAAAAAGCATGTTGAGACATGCCATGACTTCTAAAAACTCCCCCCACCCCAAAGGCCTTCTAGCATCAGCAATTTTATTAGTTGCCGTCACAATTTTAACCAGATCCAACAGGTGTGAACCCTTGATTATCTCCCCTTTGAAAATGAATTCACCATTTGAAGTCCATGAAGTCAAATCTTAAGACCTGTGCATTCTATTAAGAATATATTCAACATTTGTCTTACTCCTTGCAGGCACATAATCCAAAATTCCATCAACAAGGTTAACATTTCGATCAGCAGTTTGATTAGTCTCAGTCATGTTCACTACATCAGCCCCAGTCTCAGACCCAGGCAGATTTAAAGTCAATGTATGCGTCAAGCTCCTCCTGCCGAACAACAGTCAAGAATCTTTGTAAAATGGCAGAGTATCTTTTAGTTTTTTCATGTAAATCCATATCAGTCTTCAACAGTATATTGCGAATCGATGAGTCCAAATCATTTTTGACAGATTGTCTTATATCGGTGCTAGTCGTTTTGGATTCTCGCAGTTTTTCTAACTGATGTTGCGGCACCAGAAACATTTTTTGAGTATGATCCATGTTGTTGAACCGTGTCTCGAAGCAATTAGACTGGTTAGGAACGGAACTGCAACGCTTAGTAACGGTGGTAGAAAACCTCCAGAGTGGTTGATTGCTTTTCTTTTCTTTGTGACTGAAGTGTTCTTTCTAGACATGTACAGCTCTGGAAAAAATTAAGAGACCACTCCTAATTTTTCTTAAATCAGCATCTCTACATGTATGGCAGCCATTCCATTCCAGTGTCTGTTAAATTCCAACACAGGCACACCTCATTTTACTTAATGAGGTATTGATTAGGTGATTACCTGAACCAAATCTAATTTAATGAGGAAAAGTATAAAAACCACTGCTGTGGTCATCGCTATCCTCTTGCAATAGGACCAGCTGGATGGCAAAAACAGTGCAAGTAGTACCTCAAAGGTAAATTGAATGAAAAAATAACTATTCAGCATGACAAAAGAGTTGAAAAGAAAAGCTTTGAGTGAGGAAAAGAAGGGTTCAATTCTGGCTTTACTGGCAGAGGGATACAGTGAGTGTCAGGTTGCTTTCATCCTGAAAATTTCAAAGATGTCGGTTCATAAGAACAAGGTCAAGCAACAGACATTGGGGACAACAAAACTACAGACTGGCAGAGGGCGAAAACGATGGTCCACTGACCGAGATGACCATCAACTCATTCGAATATCACTCAACCGTAGGATGACATCAAATGACCTATAAAAAGAATGGCAAACAGCAGCTGGGGTGAAGTGCACGGCGAGGACGGTTCGAAACAGGCTCCTAGGGGCAGGGCTGAAGTCGCGCAAAGCTAGAAAAAAGCCCTTTATCAATGAGAAGCAAAGAAGAGCCAGGCTGAAGTCTGCAAAAGACCATAAGGATTGGACCGTAGAGGAATGGAGTAAGGTCATCTTCTCTGACTAGTCAAATTTTCAGCTTTGCCCAACACCTGGTCGCCTAATGGTTAAACGGAGACCTGGAGAGGCCTACAAGCCACTGTGTCTCGCACCCATTATGAAATTTGGTGGAGGATCTGTGATGGTCTGGGGATGCTTCAGCAAGGGTGGAATCGGGCAGATTTGTCTTTGTGAAGGACGCATGAATCAAGCCAAGTAGAAGGTTATCCTGGAAGAACAACTGCTTCCTTCTGCTCTGACGATGTTCCCCAACTCTGAGAATTGTTTTTTCCAGCAGGACAATGCTCTATGCCTCACAGCCAGGTCAATCAAGGTGTGGATGGAGGGCCACCAGTTCAAGACCCTGTCATGGCCAGCTCAATCTCCAGACCTGAACCCCATTGAAAACCTCTGGAATTTGATCAAGAGGAAGATGGATAGTCACAAGCCATCAAACAAAGCCGAGCTACTTGAATTTTTGTGCCAGGAGTGGCATAAAGTCACCCAACAGCAATGTGACAGACTGGTGGAGAGCATGCCAAGACACATGAAAGCTGTGATTAAAAGTCAGGGTTATTCCACCAAATATTTATTTCTGAACTCTTCCTAAGTCAGAACATTAGTATTTTGTTGTTGAAAAATGAATATGAATTTGTTTTCTTTCCCATTATTTGAGGTCTGAAAACAATGCATCTTTTTTTAGTTATTTTGACCAGTTTTTATTTTCAACAAATAAATACTCTAAATGACAATATTTTTATTTGAAATTTGGGAGTAATGTTGTCAGTAGTTTATAGAATAAAACAAAACGGTTCATTTTACTCAAACACATAATAAACACATAGTAAAACCAGTGAAACTCTGATTGATTGATTGCTTCTGTGGACAGGTGTCTTTTCTACAGGTAACAAGATGCGATTAGGAGCACTACCTTTAAGAGTGTGCTCCTAATCTTAGCTCGTTACCTGTATAAAAGACACCTGGGAGCCAGAAATTCTGATTGAGAGCGGATGAAATACTTATTTCACTCATTAAAATGCAAATCAATTTATAACATTTTTGAAAATTATAGACTGATAATTTCTTTGTCAGTGGGCAAACATACAAAATCAGCAGGGGATCAAATCATTTTTTCCCTCACTGTATTTCACAGAGTGATAGAATGAGGTCGGTGGAAGCTGATTCTAAAATAACTTTTCGTTGACACGCCGGTGCCTTAAATAGCATCTTCATAAGTGGTACATTTCTACGAATGTGTTTAGACATGATCAAACTTTCTTAGGAACGTACATGACAGTCCCCGGAAAACAACCCTGTTTTCAGACGGTAGTGTTCTGGTGTTGTAGCTTTAAAGTCAAAAAGTAAATAACCAAAAGTTGGATGTGTTGCGTCTTTAAAACTCTCCATGAAGAACCGGGAAAGACCGGGGTATATCTGCCTGCCTAAAATACTAATCTGCTGATTGTTTTGGACAAGGTAAATTGCACTTAGGTTACGGTGGTGTGAATATTGTGTGAAAACCCTCTCCATCTCCAAACTCTCTGATGCACTTTTCATTAAGTCGTCAATAATTAAAAGGTTGTTTTTCGGAATCAGTAACAGATTGTCATCACACAGTGATGTTGGTAGACCTATAAAAGTAATCTCCCTCAACTTTAACATTTCGTCATACAGTGGTTGCCAACATGAATAAACCCAGACGATATTCTAACTTTCTTAGGAGAAAACAACGTCAGCATTATCCAGCAACATCTTCACAAAAGACCACACCCGCTATCCATCAACTCTGAAGCGCTTGGACACTACTCTGTTTTTCAATGTGAACGCTCTTTTATCCCTAGCAATTGTGTCTGCATTAGCAAGGACATGATCATCACCACTACCTTCACCTCGTACAAAGTTATCAACCAGTCTTGTTAACGTCTCCAAATTTACAATGGTTATGTTGTAGCTGTTGAGTGTAATGCCTTTTGCTTTGAGACAGGTCAGACCTTTAACGGCTTTGGAACCGTACGTCTTTGGTCCACCACTGACAAACTGTGCGATGCTGTCACCATCTGGTAACTCATCTGTCAAGTCACCCAAGAATGGCCCCAGAGGGGGTACCCAATCCCCGGGGCGTGTGACAAAGACCACTGAATTAGTGTCTGTGTACACTTCTATCCAACTTCTCCAAGAGTGAAAACAACTTGAGTCTAGCATAAGCCATTGTGAAAACGGCAATAAAAATGTTGCCATTACGTCGTTTGATTAGTGTTGGCTTTGTATAACGCCACTGTACCATCGCAACTGTGTCTGAGATGAAAGACAAATGACTAACTTCTATTTCACTGGAAAAAAGGTAGTGGCTAAACTCCTCCGGATCTGTAATTAGCATTGTGTTCATGAGGTTAGTCCGCTCACCCATCTTACCCCAAAGACTATTCATTGCCAATTTAGCCAAAGCTAAAGCAGTTTACAACAATGTTTTCCTTGTCATGCTCCACACCCTCCTTTTCGTGATATTCACAAATATACTGTTGTTTAGCATCATCGTCAACCACTAATGGCGGGAAGCCGCTAGCTTCCTGCTTGTGCTTCAGGAATGTTCTCATGTAATCTGCAAAAAGGTTATCTGATGTCTTGGTGAAATCCCAGACTTCGAATATTTTCACAATGTGATAACCTTTCTCAACAGCCTTAACCAGCACATTAGAAACCCAGGTATCAGTTAAAGCTCTTTCTGAATCAGTATGTGAACAATCAGTTACCTGGTTTTCAGACTGCACATAATCTACACAAAGCTAAGCTTAACATCGACCCTGTGCTGTAAAATGGGGTGATAAAGGCCTTTTGGCAGACACACGGTAGCCCAAACAATACCAAAGAAGGTGTCTAGTGGTTTGAAATCTCAAAAGATTTATTTTGGATACCCAATCGGATAAGTCTTTGTCTTGTTGCAGAATGGGAAAAGACTACAGACGTTGTTATACTGAATAGTCTCCCCTTCTAGAGCCTTAAACTTAAAATGAATTGCATTGGTCCGACAGCCAAAAAGAGCATCCCGAGGGTCAAAGCGCTCTGGAGCATCAAAGGTCTTCAAGAAAGCTTGGACATGTGTGGATGTGTTTTTAAGCTGATTCCACTCACACTACCATACAGATGTCACTCATTTAATTCCAGCACTAAGGGGGCGGTTCGCGACGAGGCATGCCGTGGTATGCCTCGTTGTACCGCGGCAAGTAGCAGTGCCGTTTGGCATGGACAAAAACATAAAATATAAAATAAGAATGGCCACCAGGAGGCATCTGTGAGAACGTCGACACCCACTTGAAACTGCTGTTATTCAAGCCTGTACTTATATGGCCAGAATAAAACATTCAAATTGGATGTCATGAAGGACTTTAGTTTGTTCAATAGGCAAGGCTACACATTAAACCCATAAATGTTTCATTAATATTTTCAGAAGTAAATAACGATAGATTTTTTTCTAAAGTTTCTAATAAAATGGCCTTTGAACAGAAAATGTAATTTGTTTATTTACTGTACACTGGCCTAAAGTCGACAAATTACTGTTAATTACTCCACATTAACCCAAAGAGAGACGGGTGAGACAAAGCGAATGTTACAATACTTGTACTCTCACATGCCTAATCAGTTATTATGTTGGAATATAATGTAAAACAAATGGTAATTAGTCTCTAAATAGTTTTCAGTTTGTAAGTATAGAATTCTGACAAAAGGTGTATATGCTACACCTTTTTAGGAAAAGTCATCGAAGGAGTGTGTTCAAAATGGTATGTTCCAAATCAATTGCATTGACAAATAAATAAAAGTTGTCTAAATTTCAGTATGTTTAAATCAAGTTTAGAATAGTTTTGCAATGCCGCAATGTAGCCTTCTTTAATTATTATTGTTAGACAAGCGCAGTCTCTTGTTTGTCTTATCAAAACGGCCAATATGGCATTAAAATTCCAGAATTCCAGCCATACAGAAGAGCTACCGGACATATGTTTTAAATAGCCATACTGTATAGTAGCCTACACTTAAACAGCAATAAAACACAAACTGTGATCCAACAAATGTTTTTTATTTAAATTAGTCAGCAGAATGAGCTCTTCACAATCTTTGTGAACTGAGCATATACTCAGTTTAAATACTGTATACCAACTGTAGGGCTGTCGCAATTATTAGCTACATAATTGCCTGATCTAAATAATTTGAGCCAGATCGCAGTTTTGTTTATAGACAACAGTCTTTTTGCACAATATTTTGATTCCAAAGTCATGTTTCCAATCTGACTAAGGGATTTTGAGGTCAATGTTTGAAACGTCTCAAAAATGGGCTACCATGCAAATGATGTCGGTTTCCATAGGATGTCTAGCCCACGCGTGCAAAAAAACTTTGACAGGCTCTGCGGAAAGTTATACTATTGGCTCAGATCATTTACTGAACCTTGTTTGCTGGCCTCAGTTGCACATCACTATTTTTTTTTAACCGGCCCAGTTATGTGTGCTTCGCCTTCGACATTTGTCGGGCCTAATAAACGAATAAAAATATTATTGCCTGTGTTCTTAGAAATAATCCTTCTATGTAGGCTATTCTTTTTTTGAGTGGGACACTTTGTTAGGTAAAGTGGGACAATACATTAGACACATGAGAAAAATGTTTTAACCACATGTATTAATTAATTCAGGTGTACAGTAAATATAAAATCCGTTATTCAGGTTGGAAACATGATTTTGAATTTAAAACGTGCAAAAAGATCGTTGTCTATAAAAAATAATTGCGATGTGGCTGAAATTATTTCGATCAGGCAATGTAATAATTGCAACAGCCAGGTGGCCAGAGAGTACCCAGGCAGACGCAAATCACTCTTAATGGGCGATATCACAGATAAAGGAAGATGCTCCCTGTGAATTAACTTAACAATGAGAATGAAGTGTAATGTTGATGACATAGTTGATCACATGCAGCGCAACAAAATCCGTTTTACCTCTAAACTTAGTATTGCAATCTTATTCATGACATTCCTTTTTTTAGGAGATAAATAAAATTTGAAACATAAAATTTGTCTGAATAAGAAATTTCGCTAATTATTTTATAGAACCATGAAGATGATCCAGCTTCCTATGTAATTCATCAAAGGTATCACAGTAATTCATTATTAGTGAAACAAAATGAAAACGATATCATTGATCCTTGAGGCGTTGCTAGGATCATAATACATTCGGGTCTTAGCACCCGCCCAACCCCCAGGGGAGACTTCTTTGCTACATTTTTCATGGATTTCTTGTGATGCCATGTATTGTTCTAACCACCGTCTTACTGGTTTGTGACATCTCTCTGAAACCCGAAATATTCCCAAACAACAGAAGATGATTTATTTTCGGCACCAATTCATCCCTAGTCTCTATCTCATTGTCCTCTTCGTTGATTGTTTGTTTTAGGATCCACGTTTCATTTCAATTATAATAACAAAAATGTGTGTACGATCCACTTAAAATTACGATCCACTTACAAGTAAAATAATATTCTGTCTCAAACACATTTACATACATCACAGTTTTGATGAGTTGACTGTAAATATGTATTACCTTCAGCTTTCAAGCATAGTGTAATGGGGGAAACAATGAAACAAAAATCCCTGACACTGTGCAGTCACAAGGTGGGCGGTCCATAACTGAAGCCATTATGGTGATGTAGTCTCCATCATCACCGGGTCCTCACACTGCTGGTTGATATATAGAGTACAAAGATTCAGCTGTATGCAGGTTGTCGTCATGTTAATAACATTTTAGTACAACGCTGAAAATGTCTGTAAATAATTAGATTTACACAAAAAGTATCTGTTCATTATGTGTAAGATCACAACCGTGCAGTCCAACTGACACTGATGCTGGTTACTTGGTCTAAAATAAAAACAAAGAGGGTTAACAGATGACCAAGCGTATACAGGTATTTAATAATGTTAAAAGTCTACTTACCAAGGTTAGAAGGTCCAAAAATGTATTTTCCAAACAAGGCTGTGTTTAATTCCACTCATCCTAAACCAGACATATAAAACAGACAATATGAAAGACAGATAAATTGCTCGTTTGGATTGCTCCATCATGTTCATGTAATTTTATAATGTATTTTAATACATTCTTAAAACGTTCAAATGTGTCCGTTGGTAACGTTTGTAATTGCAACACAATTCAAAGCAATTCTTTCAAATACAATAACTTGTACTTACTATGTAAACAGCCTAAACTAGAAAGAACAGATGTATTCTGTGGCAACCACAGATTTAATAATGACAACCCAACCGGGGCACCTTCAAAAGGTTACGCCCCTTAACTTTGTCACTGGTTATATGTCATTGTTCTCCATGTTAGAACTATACCGGTTACAATGATTAAAATTGTGGATAAAGCTTAACTAGTGTGGGGCAATAGCATTAAGATAACATGCAAGTCTGTTAGAGGCTAAGTAGAACTAAGAGATATTGTAACTGCATTAGAGGAGGGGGTGACAGGATCCTTATCTCACTAGAATAGCCGGGAGCAAGAACAGACCCCTTTGGAATTCGGCAATAAACTGGCAGAATGCCAAATAAGGGAAAAGACGCTAAAGCTAGAAGTCGATTGGTTGGAATAACAACAGGGAAACCCGAAGACGGCAGATGCCATGAAAGATGTGTTAAACAACATATATCTCATTTATATATGGTAGGAACCGCGCCCTGAACCATAAAATTTAGGGTAGGGGGGCTCATGCTATAAGAACTGTG
>JACXGI010008086.1:0-13854 GCA_016801175.1 Esox masquinongy
CCCCACCCCCCCTCCCCGACCCCCAACTCATATTCCACTTGGAGAACGAGTGGAGGAGATTACAGAAAGGTGTGCTGTGTTTGGACCACAAACCCCTGCCATTTTAGATTTTACTCACAAAATGGCTGACCATTTATGCCTTCGAATCCATGAAGCTCTGGGATGAAGTGGAAATTGAAGGAGTTGCACAAAACAAGCTGAAAATGGTTGAAAAATGGTAAAGTGTTATAAAGTAGATAAAGTATTTTGCTGTTGAGTTGAGCGCCTATAGGACAATCTTCTAACGGTGAAGTGGTAATGTAAGAACCACTGATTAGCTAGGACAGTAATAGGGGTATTGGTGAATGGAGGTCCAAGCTGTCCCTCACCTGTCTGTAATCTCTGTGAAATCACAACACTGAGGTTAGAGGTCATGCTTCACCCTACTCTGTATTCTAATGTGTCTTTTAATGTATTGTACTGTTAAAAAAAATGTTCACACAAAGGACTGCAACACGACAGGTTTCTTGACCAATGGAGAGTTGGCCATCATGCCTGGAGTCACGTCCAGGAACAAAATATCATGTGTCTGTCTACTGTTTCTGATCATGTCTACATGTTATCAGGGGTGGGTAGGGCTGGTGTGATGGCGTGTGCTGTGTGACCACTTTCTGTTACCTCCATGCTTCTCAGTCATGTTCTCCCCTCAACATACATTAATAGCTGGCTTTGGCCAGGAGAGGGCCACACTAGCCCCGTTCACACCTGCCTCTGACGTGTCCTTCATCTTGATCTTGTCCTGATCTGGGCCTCATCTAGTCTGTTTACGTTCATAAGATCTGATCGAAATCGGATGAAAGTCTGTCTTTCAATTGTCTGCACCTGTCACAAAATGTTAGCACAATCAGAATGTGGACAACGTCAGGACAAAGGACACGTGTTAAAACGCATGTCCCTCATCATGAACACGAACAAGAATCTCCTTAATGGTTAAGATCTGTGGTTAGGGGCAAAATATACCTCAAGCATTAATGTCCTCCCTCCAATAGACAGCCAGGACATTGCACTCGTGGTGCTACAGTTTTATAACATGCACTGAAACCGCTCTTTGAATGTAATCAGGGAGACTTTGCGGAGAAATGTAGCAAACAGGTCCTGATGTATTCGGCTTCAGTGTTTTGGAGATTTTTTGAGAGCTGGAATTGACTGGTAGTGAGGACTTTTGGCGGACCGCACTGCAGCCCAAAGACAAACAGCTGGAGATGACACGTACTGTAACAACGTTGGTGGTCTGTGACAACATTGTCGAAAGAGATGCACAGCATTTGGGATATATGCGGAACACACATGAATGCAGACACAAGCAGATACACACACACACTCTCTCACGCTCATATTGGTGACGAAGAACCTCACATAAAACATGCGTCAATCAGGTCATAATTCTTTTTTTTTTTTCTCAAAGAAAAAAAGGTGCTAAATAATTCCATCTCTTATTACGCTGTACAAAACAATTGCAGTCTTGCAAAAGTGACATTTTTACTAGGTTTGTTTGTTTTACGTTTGTCTGTCTTTTGTAATGTCTTAATGCTGAAAACCAATATTATCGAACTCGCTTGGAAATTAAATTGTATATTTTTAAGTAATATGTAGATGTTTTTGATGTTATTGTTTTTAAACGCGTCAACGCCGCCCAAACCAAATACTTATTGAAACCCAAAACCGAAGGCCTTAAAGTGCTAGTGAATTTGTTTTTGCTCAGAATGAGATATCAGATTGAAGTGGCATTCATTTAGTGATCATGCAGTAGATTAGGACGTGGCCTTTAATGCGTTCCACTGTTCACCAATCACTGTTATTCACAGCTCGTACTGCAGTCTCTGAGCACATGCTGCTGTTGGTCAGTAGGTGTGATTTGCCAAAAGCCAGAATTAGATTGTACAGCAACAATCATAGGTGTTGGAAAGACAAGGTGATCTGACCAGGCTTTATAGCGTCAGAGATCAATACACAGCTACAGTAACATTCCCACTCAACAGTGTGGCTCGGTATTTTCAACTTGACACTGTAACGAACACAAAGGATAGGATCGATGCAAACTCAATGGGCCATCCATCTCACTCTCAGTGTCCAGTCCCGTTTCTTGTGCTCAACTATGATTTTGCTCTCTGAACATCCAAGGTGACTGCACTGTTCACGCCAGCCAGGCCTATATTTATGCATAATCATTTTTCTAACATGAGAACTTTACATTCTTTGTATTGTGTTATTTTATTTTAGTTGCCACTAGCTACATGTTGTAAAGGATGTGCGTGTGTGTACTGTATCTCAACTTCAGTGTCAAACTGGAACTTCACTGTTGTCAACAGTCGATGGGTCAAATTTGATTTGAATTTGAGGGAGAAAGTAACTCATTGTCAGTTCTACAGAGGTGCTCAGTACGGTGTAGAGAACCTCAACACCTATTAATCTCTCAGAAACCAGCTGATGGTTTCTATGACAATCATTGAACCATACCATACCTCTATCTGGAACCAAACTGAACCTCCCAGGCCATCAAGTATTTTCTGATTTTCCAAACTTGTATTTTAGACTATCCATTCAAGGTTCATCCCTGCAAAGAAACATTTGTTGTTAGGACATCCCTGGAACATCAGGAGGTTTGGTCATGGTCCCCTGAACGTCTTTAAGATGTCCTTTTTGCTGAGATATCATAAATTAGGTATAAACATTTGCAATCTGTAAAACCTGAGGGATACTCATCATTTTGTGAGCTTTTGTCAGTGACATAATTGGCAATAAAAGTATTGTGGGTTATATTTTTAAGAATTGTCTTGGAGTTTCATTTTTCAGCCCTGTGAATGTCCTATTCGTGCTTTGTTAAAGTGATTCAAGTGAAATTATGTGTTGAAATGTTTTATTGATCTTACAGGAAAAGTAATCTATCCACTCCAATCATTCAATCCACACAGGAAATTAGAAACAAATTGATGAAAACACCAATTAATTTCACCCTTCGTCATTTATTAATTCTGCGTAGCAAAAACAATGCAGTTAAGAAATCTTAAAAACACAGGCAAAGCTGCTTGCTCCGTCTTCCCTTATCCCCCCAAAACATCAAGAATTACAGTCCAAAGACATGACTGAGTAAGCTACCAATCACAATAAACACTGAGAAACTTTGCAAAAGGAGACTCCAAATGTGAGTCGGAATACAAAAATAAAGCATTTCTGGTCTTTCTAAAAGTCAGTTGTAGAGAACACTATTTTACCAAGCTTGGCAGGGCGGTTAGAGCTAATAGGGCAACCAAACAACACAGATATAGATATGATAGATAGATATGGCTTTGTTTCAGGTATACAGACACAACACACTAAGAATAGTTCTATTAAAACAAATCGCTAGTTCGTTTTTTTAAAGGGGCTGCTGCATCTGTCAACACAAGTGGAAAATATCAACCCAGTCAGAAATTAGATGGAGATGTTGAGCTAAAATGTATATATCAGAGAAAGGTGTGTGTTAAACATTGGTTATGGCTTCTGAATGTACTATAACAAGTATAGAAACAGGTGTGTTGTAAATACAGCTAAATGCTATGATTAATATTATTATTCTGTAGTTCAGAGGGCTTGTTTTGTAATCCCAGATCACAGGGTGTTTGAAATGGCTCGGTAGTTCTCCTCTACTGCAGGACACAGGGAGATGAAGCACATGGCTGAGGCAGCACAAGCCCTTCCTACTCTTCAAACTGATTTTGAAGGGTCTGGTCCTCATAGCTCTGGTGTCTGGCTGTGGGTCTTAAGGGCTCCAGTCTGACTACGTTTCAGGATCTGACCCAGCACATAGTCAAACTGGCTCCTGGTTTGTAGTGTTTCTAAAGCAGGGCCAGTCAAACTGCCCCCTTCTGACCCTACCAGGGTCGTCTCCATTAGGGCACGTCATAGCAAAACGTTGCGCAACGGAAAACGAAAACAAGCGTTCCTTATTGGACAGAATCTGGTAGTCCCTCTCTGTTTCAGTCCGTTTTGTGCCTAATGAACACGACCCAGGTCTAGACCAGGGCGTAGTCAAACTGCCCCCTCTCTACACCCTCCTTGTGTTCGGTCCAGGAGGAGGAAGGCATTCGGCTGTAGGGGTCCAGGAGGATGCGGAAGCAGCGCACCAACAGGAAGATCAGGAACAGCATGAGGAGCCCCACGAAGGCAAAGGCCGTCCTCTGCTCCGCATCACCTCCCACCAGAGGAGGGCTGCTGGGAGCCCCAGTAAGGGACGGCCTGGGGGACAGCAGGAGGTCATAGTCTAGGGTGGGGACATCGCTCATCCTCCAAGGGGCCCGGCGGCAGAACTTACACACCGAATGGATGGTGGGAGGAGCAGGCAACAGGTGGGCCACGGTCAGGGCACGGTCAGGGCACGGTCAGGGACACGGTCAGGGGCACGGACAAAACAGGCAGATTAGACCAGTGTTCCGCCCAGTTTTTGTTTCTCCAGATTTGTCTCTTTGAGACGAAGCGTCTTTTTCCGGAGATATTTGGTCTTGATCCCTGGCGACACGGTGACAGACAAACACAGCCGGATCAGGCCGAGGTCCTCCTCCGCACGCAGCGACCGACCCGTGGGGCTGCAGTGGATGACAACAGTAGATGTGTTTATCACACGCTACCGCGCACCCTCACACAGCCAGCTGGCCGGACTGATAGGACCTGACACTAGCGCCGTGCCGTGGGTCGGCACGGCGCAGCGGGGGGGGTTGGCTGTAGTGGTGCTCTCTCCAATCGGGGCTAATGGGGCGCAGATGGGCCCCTCAAACCCAGGTGTCGCACTCCGTAGCAGACACTAATCACAATCAGGCAAGACGCAGAACACTGTCATGTGTGAAAAAGCCAACAGCATCATGCTGTTGTGAATGTATGTATGTGTGTCCGTGGGTGTCCAAGTGTGTCTGTGAACATTCGAGTGTGTCTGTGACTGTCTTAATGTGTCTGTGAGTGTCGGTGAGTTTGTGAACAATAACACAAGCTGGAAGGCTAATCCAATTTAAGGCCGGTCAGTGGATCAATGGTGCCGAATGTGAAAGCACTGCGCAGCACTCCCTGCTAGTGTTATATGCTAATTAAGCACTTTTCTCCAGGGAAGAGACAGACAGTGGGTTTGATAAGTGACGCTCTGTCTACAGCCCTGTGGTGGTCTAATAGGGACAGGACTTATTCAATTGGATACAAGAGCTGAATGTGTTTGCTGTCTGTATATGGGTTTGAACAGTCACTGACGAACCAACCAGTGGTTCAGACTCCCTAGTAGGGTATCGCTGTGCTGAAGAAGAAGATCCTCTGAGAGAAGGGTCCTTTCCTGTAGTGTACTGAGTCAAGCCTTACTCCACATCTGGAACCAGCACCTCTCCTCCACATCTCTCCTAAAACACAACCTGAAACACAACAAACCGAACAGTCAACATTCCCATTTCCACCCACTCTGACCAACATCAATACAATGAATGCATAATAAATGCATAATTTATGCGATACGTGGATCAGTCACATGGTTTATACTTCCTACTAACAGCCTTAATAGGCCATATCAGGGACAGACAGCAATAACTCTGGCAAACTACTCCTGTTGTTAGACCGGGGTCAATAAGTAACAATGACACAGACATTTTCCAGCTGTGGTAGCCAGCGCACATTACACTGACATTCTGCTTGATTACTCTGATTTAGTGGATGATCACAGTGGCATTAGAAGAGCATTAGCCATAACGAATACATGCATATAAACACTGATACTGCGAATGTCACATCCATTCATCAGGTCGGTGTTTCAGTCTTTTGTTCAACGAGAGAAGAAGTCACGTGGAATCAAATGGCTTCTCATTAAATATATAAACCCCATCTCCCCGGGTGGATTGGGTTTCAAATCAGAAGTACAGTGTAACATGACACCAGGCCATTAAGATATTCCCACAGACCCCGCTACAATAGCCCTAATGACAAGCCCATTCAGTGGGAAATGAGGTCATTTAGAGAACATACAGGAAGGACAAAGAGTTAGGGAGGTAGAGAAAGAGGGTAGAGAGCTAGGGAGAGAGGAAGAGAGGTGGAGAGAGAGTTAGAAAGGTTGAAAGAATGTGGAAAAAGAGAGCGGCAGAGGGGTATATTGAGAGAGGTAGAAAGAGAGAGACAGAGAGGGGAAAAGGGTACAGGGTTGGATGAAAAGCCAGCTGTGGAACAGTTAGTCCACCTCTCCCCGAGCTAGCAGACCTTGGCAAGGAGTTTCCCACACAACAACACCGTCACATTAACATATCTGGCTGGAAGAAGTGTGTGTGTGATTGTCACCTCTGTTAACAGTACTACATCTCTCACTTCCTCCCGTCCTCCCTCGTCCCTCTGAGCCAGAGGAAGTCCCAGTGCTATTCAATCACCGGCTCCCTAGTGAACTCCAGTCCTAAAACAGCTACTCACTGGCTGGTTGCCTCCCCAGCCGTAAGGACTGGCTACACATTCGATTAGGCACTGAGGTCCATCAGTGAAGAAAATAAAACTGAGAACATGAGTGATGGAACTCTAATAGGAATGGACTGTGTGCGTCCAAAAGACTGTGTGCGTCCAACCGTGAGCTTTGCGTGTCCGTCCATTCGCGTGTGCGCCTGGGCTGGAGAATTTGTGAACGTGTCCCTCTGACCGCAGGAGAGAATGGAAGGTTATATTACCCAGCCCTGCAGTAGGGATGCCCTCTTCCCTGACCAGTTCTCGGCGCCAGAGAGCAGAGACAGATGGCCGCCCCACAGGACACACACACAACTAGTCCATCATAACACGTAAAGGCATTTAGACCAGCCCAACGAGCTGTCTGTCTGTCTGTCTGCTACACACAAACTGTATGTCCCCCCACCATGGGGTCTAATCATTTTACACTCAAGTCGTTTGGCAGACACTCTAGAAGACTTTCAGTAGCGAGTGTATATGTTTTCATACACGTGAAGTGCGCACACACCACGCACGCACGCACGCACGCACGCACGCACACACACACACACACACACACACACACAATTGTAATTTTATTCTTCTGAGGATTAGAAAAATATTCCCTCTATTTACCTACAAATTAGCCCTAAACCTAACCTAAGTGCTCACTATATTAGTCTTAACCGCAACATTGCATGAGGATGGTTGGAAAATAACACCCCTCCAAAATAGGCTGACGTCTGCTGTGTTTGTGGTGTCAAAAACAAACATAAACCTAAAGGAAGGAAAATCATCATTAATGTGACCAGACTTCACACTACATTAACAGGAGCTGTAACATTGACAGGTTTTCTACAGCAGTATGGTCTCCAAAAACATCTACCAAAGAAGAGTAATTGACATAGAATCAGAGAAAACAGGTGTGAGGAATGAGCTTTCAAATGTAACATCCAGCAGAAATCTTAGACATGTGTCCTTTTGTGTCATTCAAACTGTTTTTGAAAAAAAATAACCTTGATGGTGACAACATTTTGGAGGTATGTCCTCATGGGAATACTCCTAATCTAGCTAAAATACCTTGTGGAGACTAAATTGACAGGTTTTATAATATTTAGGGGACTTCTGGTCATAAACACACAAACACACACGCATCTGAGCTACATCCCCAGACACCAAGATGGCACCAAGACCAGAACTAGAAAAAGGAAGTAGGTGAGTAAAGAGTGATAAAAGGTTAGGTTAGTAACAGACTCCTGGCTGTGAATGGCCACCGTTGGGGAATGACAAAGCAACTGGAAGCTCCCTGCCGTGCCATGGCTTCTGTGTCCTGCTTGTGGCTCTGTGTTTGCGACAGAGACAAAGTACTTATGAAACTGCCTACTGTTCAAAAAGACTGAATTCATCCTGAGAAAAACATAACTAATCACTTGTCACATGTTCCAGGAAGCACAGACTCACCTCCACACAAATCATGGCAATGGATTTAATCCTGCAACCATAGGGAATAAATTGGCAGTTTCAATGTTCTTTATTAAGGTCATTCCCTACCTATCTGTTCTTTTACACAGCGATGGGAAGACAAGTTATTGACTTTACTTTTTAAAATCATTGAATGAGTTGAATTTAAGATTTGAAAGGATATACTTTCAATTTGGCAAAAGTGTAAATAAAGGATTGAAAAGGGTTTTACAAAACAAACTTCTGGCCCAGCTTAAACAGAAAATGCCTTGGACTATCTAGGTATAGGTTTCTGATGACTATCTACTCATAGTCCAAAACTCATTACGAACTGACCATAACTGTCCCCTAGCAACGCTCCTCACCGCTCCCACTGTCACTGAGGATTCAAGGAAAAACATTGCTGTATCTGTCAATCAATCACTGTGTCTGTGTGTGTCTGTTTCGCCATCCCACAAAAGGTTTTTAAGGAAATGAAGCAATGAGAAAGGCAGGTTTTCTACCACTATTTAACCAGTTATGACTAAAACAATCACATTTCTTGGGAAAAATTTGAGTCAATTGCTTACTTCCTCAGGAGATATAACAGATTTTTCACCTTGTCGGTTCAGAGATTAGAACCAGCCACCTTTTGTTTACTGGTGCATATTTTAGCTCATTGGCTAGGTAGATAGAAGATGAGCCTGCATATATAGGCTAAACAAGCATTATTGGCCAAAAGGGCTGCACAGTTTGACAACTCACTGTGTTAAATGTCATTACAAATATCCTAGGATGAGGACAATCATTCCAGATTTTACAGACAGACCATCAGCAGAGGAAGTTGGTTTCAAGTTGATAAAAGTGTATTTCCTTCATGCTGAACAAGCCTGATATTGTTGTTTTGGGTAGGGGCTCGAGGGAGGAGCTTGTTTTATCAGTGGACTTGTACATCTGGGTGCAGGCAGAAGGCCTTGATGTTTTGCGGTCCGGGTCGCGAACACAACCTTACAGCGCATGGCCACCATGAACAGATTAGATCAGCCGGCTGGACAAGGCGCAGAAGGTCAGCCGGCATGGCACAGAATGTGCTTTCCGTAGCCCTGTCTGTGCATCCATAACCTTGAAATGTTTGAATCTTTTACAGAGTATGTGTCATAGTGTATACTGGCACCGTGAGCGCAGTCAGTCCGTGGGGAGAAAAGCCATGCGGGGAGGGGAGGGAGGGTGGAGACTGCTTAACGGCAGCTTATTCAGCCGCCCCAGGTCAGTCCTCACACCCAGCCCTCCATCAGGCTCACTGCTGCCGGAAAACGAGTTCACCGTCAAGCTCACTCGCCCACCCTAATACTCCACGAGGACACTTCTCTCAGAAGAGAAGTCATGGAACGAGCCCTCCGAGAGGTGCAGAGAGGAAACAGGCACCCATCACTCTTCATACTGTAGAACGCTCACACACTGGGTCCACCCATGCAGGACCACTGGTCAACGCCAACTGGGACAGAGCTCTTCAGACCGAATTAAGAAATAGCCAAATTACATTTAGTTACCTTACCAGGCACCGCTCTGCCCTTCCGCTGCTCTTCAGGCGCGCACACACTTGCATGTAAAGATTCATTTTCATTAGGTCCAATTTATTTTCATTTGGTCCAGGCACCATTATTGTATTATCAAACCCCACCCAACTGTAGCCTCTAACTATGGCCAATCATTCTTCATCAGGCTCAACAGGAAGAGCAGGCTTGAGTTGCCATTATTTATGCCTTGTCTGAGTCCTTATCCTTAAAGTAATTGAAGTTCACGAGACAGACAAAGAGAAGCAGCGTCGGCCCATAAAGATCTAAATGTCTCCAGTCTCACAGGACTACAGAGATTTCAGTGAACACTTTCCAACTGGGTGGTTATAATTAAATCTAAAGTGAACTTGAAAAAAAGGACAGAGGCAGTCAGTCACAGAGGGTTGGTTGTATTCAACCTGTGAGCAAAAAAAGAAAAATGTTGCTCGTATGTATGTAAAACATATACTGAGGGAGTAAAGAGGAAACAAACATGGTCCAAGTCAGATCCTATTGATGCCATCCATCATTGCCCTTCATATGATTCTCTGATTGAGATATACTAGGGTTTGTCCTCTTCCATTCATCACACCATCAAGAGGACTGAAGCACTGTGGCTCTGATTAATGAGGAGTATAGAACCAAGTCACCTTGGGCCCCCAACAACCACAACCCAATAACATTCCAATCTCAACCTTTGAGGTAAAAATAAATGGTATTTTTTATGTTTATGTAAGTGTTTTCTTTAGCTTCCAGAGCTTCATAGCAGGGACATTTTTATTGTTATTGAATCAAAATAAAATTATATAATTATTTCTATAGTCTTATCTCCCAGCAGTACCATATACAGTAAAAACAATAAGCTATCACCCATCTGTCCTAAAAGGCACTTATAGAGGTCAAATAGGCAAAGCGGTATTTCCCTTTAAACCAGGCCCTCACTTTTACTGTCTCTGTATTTAAATATATATTCAGAAAAGGTGAAAAATCCCACTTCAAACTTCCATCTCAAAAATACATTCTGAAAAATTCTGAGGATGACATCATCCTCCTAAGTAAAACCAAAAAGTTTGCGACACTGTGTAAAATGTAAAGAAAAACAGAATGCAATAATGTGCAAATCGTTTAAACCCTATATTCAATAGAAAATAGTACAAAGACAACATATCAAATGTTGAAACTGAGAAATGTCATTGTTTCTAGAAAACAATATGCCCATTTTGAATTTGATTCCAGAAATACGTTTCAAAAAATTTGTGACAGGGGCAACAAAACACGGGAAAAGTTAAGTAATGCTAAAAAAAAAAGCCTGGTGGAACATCTCACAAGTAATAAGGTTAAATTGGCAACAGGTCAGTAACATGATTGGATATAAAAGAAGAGGTGATGCAACACAGTGATAAACATGCCCCTGTCCCAACTTTTCTGACACCTGTTGCTGACATCAAATTCAAAATAGGCATGTATTTTTCCAAAAACAATAAAATCTCTCAGTTTCTACATTTGTTATGTTGTCTTTGTATTATTTGCATTTTATGCAGCGTCCCAAATTTTTGGAAACAAGGTTGTAGTTTTAATTGTCAAATCAGCAGTATAAGGACGAAACTGGTCAATCAGCCTATATAAATGTTTTTATGTTTCTACCCACACCGGTCATTTGTTGGGGTGAACCCATACTATTCCTTCACAGTAAAGCTGCATTTTAACATAATTAAAAATATTTAAAAGGAAAGCTATTTCACTCATATTGTAAGTAATTACAGGTAATATTTCATATAAATCTGGAACACTGGGCAGTTTAATGATGCTGGCTACCATTCAAACATGACTGTAATGTTCCAAGTGAAGACCCCAACCAGTTCAGCCATCTGCCCTCCTCTACTAGTTGGACAGCCACTTTAATGAGAAGCTCTGTCATATTTTGCTGATTGTGCATGTTAAGAAGCTGGCCAGACCACGGAGAGCAGGAACTTTGAGACTGCTGATCTTTAAAAACTTTACAACTACTAAAATGTGAGCGAAATTCATTGTATATTTATATATTCTGTAGTCGGCTCACCTTAAATGTACTTTTCTCTCGTAACTTCAAAGTAGCCATTCCAGCTGTTCTTCTGAGAATTCAGTGGGCTGGACATTGTAAACGGTCTGTGGGTTCCCCTGGAAGGCATTCATCACTGTGATATAGCACAGGCCAGTGGAGAACAAATCTGTTCTAGAAAGGAGCACAAGGGCTTATCGTTTTCCTTTCTCAAAGCCCACTCTATTAACCCACAGTCACATCTTGCAGGCTATGTGAAGCGTAGACATGATCATCCTTTTCCAATTCCAAATTAGTGTCTGAATCAGTTTTGAGACAAATGTACTGCAACAGGAATATATGCTCTCCTGGGATTGTATTGTGCTAGACTCTGGGTCATCTGGTGAGAGTGGACAGCAGGACACTGCAGCCCAGCGGGGGAGATCATCCTTGCCTCCATTCCAGGATGTTTGTGTAACACTCCTGATTGCCTGAGCCGTCAGTGTGTAGAGCACAACAGAAAGCCCATGGCCTGCTATAAAGAGCCCCTTGCTGTTGGTGAGTAATATTACGGTCTTAAGTGTTCCTCTCAGAGGGTTGTGATGTAGGCAGTTAACGAGTGACAGAAGATGCATTTTTTTACATAATCACTTCCATGACATCTCTTGTTTTCACTGGCATGTACAGCCACATAAGCCGAGAGAGTGATGTGGGCTGGAATCAAAGGATTTGTGCCCACAGGAACTTGACCAGCCTCTTATCAGTTTCTAATATCCAGAATTATGTTAATAGGGTACATTAGGTAGACTATATGAAATATTTTTGCTACACAAAGCCGAATAATATCACTTTTAGCTAATTGCCATTTTCTTCCAGCTCAATTACCCTCGATATTCATGCAAGGTAACATAAAGCGCACTTGATAGTGCTTTTAATTATCCAACATTATGGTATATCTTGGGGCTTTACATCTGAGATTAAACTTTTTTTCATGGTTCAGGGTAGATATTAAAGCAATTGGACCAAAGAGCCTATAGGGAGCCAAAGGAGCTGTCTCAAAAGACGGCCCACAGAAACTTCACACATCATCCTGTATAGAGTACGTCCCAAATGAGAGGACCTTATTTATCTCCTGTTAAATAAAAAAGATCTGTGGCATGAATGAACCCACTCCTGGATCAGAGTCACACCAGTGACCCCAAGAGAAGAAGCTGGAAGGTACTAGAACATTCCGGAGGCAGCTGGCAGGGTCAGCCCATCCCCTGCACCTCACCAGAGAAAGTATTAAGGGGCTCCAAAGGAACAATTAGGGGCTGAGGCTCAGAAAGAATATGAATAAGAAGCCGGATAAGTAGAAGACGAAGCAGCAGAAGGCAAGAGCCAGAATGTGACGGCAAGTCATGCAGCCCTCACAGATGCCCTCCAGGGCCCTGAACACTTGGGATGTGTCCGTTCCCTGTCTCTCTCCCGGTTACAATACCCAACATGGCAAATACGGATTAAATTAAAATAACCAATACCAAATCCCATTTACAATTACGCACATGACCTGGAGCAGTAGAACAAATCTTGAGTGAATAACCATGCCGTCAGAATTGCCTGTAAGAAGTAAGAAATGGAATCTCTCAGTTCTCACAGATCTGATCACCTTACCTTTTATCAATCCACACTACAGCTAAATGCACATGGCTACTGAACTTGTCAAGTTTGAATACTGTTTTTTAGAAAACTAAGGGATTCACAAGTTGCAATCATTTTTACTCATTTGGTGATGTTTAATTAACTGGCACAAAATGCGGGCTATGAAATAAAAGGTTAAATTCAATTACAAATTGTTTTAAGCAGTCATTTTTCAAATCAGTCATTGTTATCTTGCTCTATCTGGGAGCAGCACTAGTTAAACTGGGTTTTTCTCATCACATTGCAATACATATTGGCTAGGGTATTGTTTGATACTTATTGGAAAATATGAGCGTAAATAGCTTCTTAGATATAAAACTATACACAATGATAGACACCAGGGATGTACAAAGTACTCACTTTACTTGCATAGGCACAAATGTTTTTTTTGCTATGCGACATGGAATTTTAATTTAGTTGCACTGGTCTGCTAATAAAAATTAAGGATTCTGCCCGTAAAAAGTTCAAATATATTTAGATTTTGTGCACACACATCACTCTGTATTCGCCTACATATTTAAACTGAGGCAAACACATGCTCCATGTAAAAAAAAAGATCCGCCCAGAGTTCTGCACAAACATAAGCGTGCATGCACCCAAAAAACATGAACATGCACACCCACACGCACACACAAACACACAACTTCACAAAGGCTTCTTTCTCTCACCTCCACCATTGTTAATATTTCTACATTTCCCTGTGAAACACGTTAAGAG
>JACXGI010008086.1:13954-34841 GCA_016801175.1 Esox masquinongy
CCCCCCGACCGTCAGCGGAACTGCGAGAGGAAGAGGTCGACCGGAGGTGGGCTGAGAGGAAGAGCAGAATGCTAATTCCTGTGATTCACGTCTGCATTCATGAAGGAAAGTGGCAGACAGTTGGCCTGGCAGACGAGCATCAATCAGAGGTATCTGAGAGGGAGTGGGTGGCACGGTGGGCAAGAACATGGACACGTCAGCAATCTCAAAGTCAAAGGACAGCACTTTCTCCATTGTGAGACTTCAAACTGGTCCACTGAAAGGGACAATGTTGAGCCAGAGCCAGATCACGGAATATCAACAGAATATATGACTGACTAACAGTCTGGAAAATCAACATTTTCACTTTCCCAAGGTTGGGAAAGGTTATGGTAGCCTAGAGACAGGATATAACACAATACATTTTAGTCTGTGAAAAGACTTGCGGAAAGATTAGGACTGAATAGTCCATTGCCTCTTTCCTTATCGCTGGCCACAATGTTACCTGTCTTTCAAATAAAAGGGCATTTGAGGACTAAAAACGCTGAATACCCAGTCAAGCCGATAGAAGGGCCACACATGTTTCATGCTGACTGTCCAGATCTTAGTCACAAAAGAAGACATACACTGAGCCCTTAAGAATGGATTAGACAAGACAGAAGTCCCCAGAAAGACAGTGACCCAGGATGCTGGTAAAGTCAAAATCAGTCAAATTGACCCAGACTAGGGGGAATCCTCTCAGAATAATCCTTTCAGAAATGCCGACCAAACAAATCAGAGACGAAGCTTGGGAGCTTGACAGAAGAACTGCTACCAGTCAGCAGATTCTACTCAAAGAAAGTAGCTGGCCATCACACAAAGAAAGTAGCTGGCCATCACAGAAAGAAAGGGTTAATAAGTCTGGTCTGGTGAGGGAGGCTGAATGGCTATCTTTAATGGTGCTCAACACGCTCAGATGAAGAAAGCAGGTAATAAAACCTGTCTCAGTGTCAATTATCTAATGGCTATAGGCACAATAAATATTTGAAGAGCAATCTTTGGCTACAAAACCCACTGTTTCCAAATCAAAGTAAAGACTACCATGACAGACAGGTCTGGTCTGATCCATAAAAAAAATTGGATATATTTTCCAAATATGGCTAATGGATACAGTAGGTGCACTCACTGGCAGCTACAGCCTTTCAGGAGCGACCTGCCAATAAAAGATTTTAGACATACAACACGCAGTGTGTGGCCACATCCGAAACTATGCTCAAAATTGAATCTCACCACAGCATGACAGTTTAATAATATGAACTATAGTATAGTAAATAAAAAAATAATGCACAGGATTTGTATTCCAACATAGTTGCTATGTCACTATAATGCCCTACACATTTTTGTATAAGCAGTAACGTCTATAAAAATCAAATTGTTGTTAAATCAGCTGATATTCAACACAAAATATATTATACAAATCCAATCTTTTATTAATGTAAAATTGTTTAAAGAAAAAAATAATTATTAATCAAGAAATAGATATTATTTCTTCCAATTGATAAATATATTACAGTGGTCATCCATAACTTCCTGTTTTAATTGGGGTAGAAATATGAGGTACATATAATGACAAAATTACTTAATAATCTGACAATGGAACAAAGTGTTTTGCCCCCACGAACAGTGAGAAGATGGTTTGATGGTTCAATTTGACTCCACCTCCATACCAAAAAGATTATTTCTACCTCTGTCTACCTTATCCAGAAGGCAAAATGGCACCATCACTGGATCTTCCAGCAGGACCATGATCCAAAACCTTCCTTACAGTTCCCCCAAAAAATGGCTGACCAGACAATCTAGCTTTTGCAATGGCCAGCCCAGTCCCCTGACATAAACCCCACTGAAAACATGTTGGGTGAGCTGAAGAAGATAGTCCACAAGTGAGGACCAAGGACTCTGAAGGACGTCATCAAACATTATAGACTCAGTGTTGTTATCCTGGCAAGTGGAGTGTAAAAAAATCTATAAATACATGGGTGCCAATAATCATAACACACATTTTTTAGAATAATATTTATTGACTGATTTAGAATACATTTTTTATTTATTTTACCTTTACTTTACCAGGAAAGACTCACTGAGAATTGAAATCTGTTTTTCAAGAGTGCCTTGGCCAAGATAGGCAGCAGCATTATTTAAGAATTACAAAAAGATAACATAAAAAATACAAGCACTCTAATGATAAAAAGACAAAGAAATCACAATTATAATTCACAGAAATAAAAACAACGATCACACTACATCTACAGATGGAAATTAATAGTCCCAATTTCCATCTGTAGATGTTCTATAGATAGTAATACTATCAACAAACTTTGAAAAAACTATCAGTTGATAAATAACTGCTTGCTGAGGTTAGAGTTAGGTTTAGAATAAGGTTTAGGGTAAGAGTTAAGGTTAGGGATAGAATAAAGGTTAGGGTTAGGATATAAGTAAGGGTTAGGGTTAGTAGATAGTTAGTTAAAATTTTGCAGATAGTCAGTAGACAATCTGTGGAGCATCTACAGACACACTTTAGGGACTCTCAAAATAAGGTGTTACCAAAACAACAAATTATAAGCAATGACTAGTCAAGAAATCTTCCTCAAAGTCCTTCATCAATGATTTAAAAACATAAGTTCTGTAAGGTTCTGTTTTCTATTATTTTCTGTTTTTTTTATATTTTATCCCTTTTCGATCTTTTCCCGGGTCTGGTTTTTGTTTTCTGAGCAAAGCCTTGTTAGTTTTCTCCCTCATTAATTCCACCTGCCCTTTGCACACCTGCTCCTAATTAGCACACTCTACTTAGGTCAGTTGTCAGTCCCTGCTTCTTTGTGAGGTATTGTTTGCTTTCAGTAACATACTAAACCTGTGGACTTCATAGCGAATTATTATATTCTTCTCAGCCTACCCATGTTTGACCAGTTTCTTCTTCTACCCATGAGTTTTGTGATTTCAGATTAGCCCACTTATACCGTTGTTTGGACTCTGTTTAAGACCTCCTTCTGCCTGTCTTGACATCGATACCTGCGCCTAGCCTTTCTGTTCTTCTTCCCTTGTATTTTGGATACCTGTGTACAACCAAGTTTTTTTCTCTCTGTTCTTGTTGGTGCTGAATAAAAACTACAACCGCACTCTGCGCGTGAATCCATAACTCTGCCCTTCAGTGTATTCATTAAAAGATCTTCCACTTTAAAACTGTTTTGTAAGGCGTTCCTAGCTGATGGGGCAGAGTACATGAAAGCCCTTTTCCCAAATTCAGTTTGGGCATTTGGGACAGTTAGCAGAACTGCAAACAAAGGGAGTACCCACCACATTTTTTTGAAATAAAAATGCATAAAAAAGAAGTTAGCAAACCCAGAACGGCTTTGTAAATAAAAGTATACCAGTGACTGCCTACGGGTAAATAGGGAAGGCCAGCCAACCCCAGCTTATGAAGTGCAATGATGTGTAAGTGCTTTTCAGTTTAAAATAAATCTCAAATAAATTGATTTAGAATTAGTTTAGGGAATTGATTCAGAATTAGTTTAAACAATTTAACTTCATATTAAGGTTAAAATTAATCTCATTTTGAGTGAATGATCAAGCTGATGAACAACAATGCTGTATGTATTTTCATTGCAATTTTTGTTCACCTTTACCAAGCAGGGCAGTAATTCTGGAGGGAATTGTACTGTATATGCACTGACAACATCATGAGAGACCTAAAGTGCATAATAGTGAGAGTTAGTCACCCTTTGGAATTGGAAAAATGCATGAGCGCTGTATTAGTCTTAATTCCAGGTTCTCTGTTTCATGCTCGCTGCTTATATGATTAGAACTGGGCCTCACAATGTAGATCAGCATTACCACACCTACATCAGATTGGAATGAACGAACACTCCTATTACTAATTACAGTCAACAGGCCTAATAAATAACCCATGAGAATAGTAATATAATACAACACGTTTCAGATAAAATCTGTGAGGGGGGCTTTAAAGCCTGTCACAACAGCACAGATTTTAGAAGCTAAAATCCAATCCAGAGTCCAGTGTTTAGCCATCAGACTGAGGTAATAGGTGGTTTCTCTGATTGCTCAGAGGGGATAGCCCATATAATATGGTAATAATATAATATCACTTCCCTGTGTCTGATGGCCCCTGGTCCTGCTGTTCTACTAATGCGCATATAGAAGACATCATGAAACATATACAGATCTATACAGCAGCTGCTCCAAGCGTTTCCTATTAACATCAATTAGGAACCGGACAAAGAACCTCAAGCTGGACCTAATGAGGATCAAATTAGAGACTTAGTCTAATTGGCAGTTGTAATATTTTGGCTATAAATGGTCTAACCATAGCTAATTGCTATTTAGAAGGTGGATTATTTTCATATCACCATTGGGGGGGCTAATGTTAGAAATACCACATCTAAAAATAAGAAATGTTCATTTAATTCAGGTTTTCTAGTATGGCTTGACTGAAATGAAAAAAGGAATCTGGAAAAAATGTATTTCTAAAAGACACTGTCATACAATTTCATGGCACATTGGTCCACCTCATAGGAAACAGCAGGTTATTCCACGGTTTCAAATAAATCAAGGCAAACAGTGTTGGCAAACAGTGTGATTGTTTTTTCCTGTCCTTTCACTGTTCGATATCAGTCAAGTTTCATGAAATGCTGGCTCCTTGATGTATTACAGAAAATGGCTGGACATTAATTAAAATAAAGTGTGTTCAGTGTAGCTATTCATATCTCTATACATACCCGAAACTAGACTAGTAGTGTTCTAAACAATATGTTGAAAAACAATCCATGCTTACGAGTATTATTACTGGATAATATACTCACCAAAAACAGATGTACAAGATGCTATGGTCCAAGAAAGCATATAGCTTTTTTCACACAGTGCTAATAAACATATATAATAATCTAAAGCACAAAGAAACAATTACACATTATTATCATAGTGAGTCATAACTGATCCATTTAGTTTTGGTGAATACCTTTTGGCAATCAGAAATTCTGATATACTTACTGAAAGTGTACAGGCCTCAATCCCCACCGAAAAAGCTCTGGAATGGAGGGTGACAATGTTGGAGTAAGTGTCTGGGCTGCTAGCACAGTGGTTAAAGCATTGGTCCACAAATTGATAAGTTTATGGTTTGAATCCCCAGGCAACAAGGGAAAAATCCTAATGTCCCCTTGAGCAAGGCATATAAACCACATTACTTCAACAAACCGCTCAGGAGAAATGCAACTGCTAAAATGAAATAACACAACTTAATTTCAGTTTAATAATTTAACAGAAGCTCTTATTCAGAGCAACTGACAGTTAATTCTCTGTATGTAGACAATACTAGTAGTAGTAAAAATTAATACACGATTAGGAAAAACCTGTTTTGTTTGGTGGAATGTATTTAAAAGCCAGCATAACTTTTTTGTCTGCTTTGAAGTATATGTTTGTGATCATCTATTAGCATAGTCTTGTTTAAATTATTTACTTGGAATTTGACGATATAGTATACTTTGCATGAATGTATTTCTCTTTTGAAAAGGCAACTACATTTTCAAAAAGCATTTACTATTTTGCAAAATGCTCTTTGAAAAGCCACATAGTTCTGTGAAAGAAGACAGTTTCAGTTTCCAGAATTTTGCTTCATTCCAGACCATTCACAAAACGTTTTTTGACGCAGTTTGGCAAAGATAATAGCCTACTAGCTAAAAGTCTGTCAGTTGGCATATGGTTGAATACATTCTGTAGACATTTTTCTATTTTAAATGTCATTCCTCAAGTCATAACAAACATTGCTCCATATATAGGCTATGTATACAACCAGAAACCATTAAATGATTTACAAAACATAGAGACTGATAAGTAGCCTATGCAATGCATGTAAACCCCTTTCTAAAAAGGTTTACACATTCTACAGCATTTCCAAAGTCACTGACATAGCGGAAACAGACTGACATAGCGGGTAAATAACTTTTACGCGCCCACCAAAACAAATAGCTTTAAGACAAAACGTAACGACGAACATCTCTCAAAACTGGAAGCTAATAGCGTTCACAAACCTTTGATCTGGAGAGTTGACAACAAGTATCCGTTACAGTCAGGTTTGGTCAAACTTCGTGCACTGTATGATGCGAGATCCTCTGGTATAGTGTGGTCGTGCGCTCTCCAGCCGGTGGGCGACAATTTCAAAAGGGCTGAGACTCTTAAAGAACCCCCACCCACTTCTTTTTGTGCAGACGATAATCCAATAAGCGAAAATATACTTCATGTACAGTCATACAAATGCCTGTGGTAAGTATTGTAGGCTTATTTAATTTTTTATGGCTATGTCATTGTTTATGTATTGTTTCTACTTTAAATTGGCAAATTAGAAATAATGTTTCACTTTCTAAATACTTTCTGAGTAGGGCTCTGAGGATAACATTATGCTGTAAATGGTAGGACAAATACATGTTTACCATTACATGGGGTAGTCTACTCCAATGCAGGCTTTTGTTTTCCTTAGACACCTCATAAAACTTCAAAAGATATAGGTGAAATCCCGGAAAATAATCCCCTTTAGTCTCTATGATATGAACATTAATCTACCTGTCTATTTTGGAGGGTATGATGTAATGTGAACAATGCCTTGCCATCATTCCACTGACCCTTAAAGTTGATTGGGCATCTGTAAAGGGCCTTTATGTACTCAACTGATTTAACAACAACCTTTTTCAGCTGCCTATATCAAGGTGGAGGTACCCAATGACCAGTCCAAAATGAACCCTTTAATAAAGACTATTAACTTATTTTTGCCCTATTCGCCAACTATGTTCCTCATAGACCTGGGAATAATGAAGTAGCCTGCTGGTGTGCTGCACTGGGTTTCTAGTTTGTTGGTTTCTGAGGGGACATATTCCACAAACTGGAAGAGAATCAGTTGCAGCGATGCCGATATTCCCCTACAGTGTCTGCCAGATCTGACCTCAACACCATCACAGTCCTTCTTTCACCTTCAAACAAGCTGCCTCCAGCCTCTAGTTTTCGTTGGTCCGTAGAAAGATGGCAGCTGGACCATATGTGCCACCTGCTGCTATCCTCTCGTAACTCTGCCAGGCTTCAACGGTGCCAGGCGCTTCCACGTGCCCCCTTCAAACAGGTCAGTGAAAGTGCTGGTCCGTTATTTGATTTACTACGGCACTGCTTCTGTTCGCAAGCTTTCACCATTTTGGTCGGCATGAGTACCTAATCTGAATGTCTTCTCAGAACATTATTGTGTATTATTTTTATTTCTGAGTACCCCTATGTGGGCCAACACGTTACTCTAATCCTTTGACAACCCTGCTGGATGCACACAAATCATTCATTTTTTACATTTTAGATCAAACACATTTCTTGCGGGAACAAAATGCAGCATTTTTTGCAAAAAACGCAGCAAACATTTCTTGAACATTGGACAGAGCAAGCAGGAGAGAGAAAGAGATACAAATAGATAGAGAGAAAGAAAGAAAGACAGGAGGTAGAGGAGGACATGAGAAAGAGGAGATTGAGGTGGAGTGACAGTCCCAGGGCGGCTTGGTTGGCTGGGGCTGCCTGTCTGGCAGCCGTAAGCCTGTAGACCAGGTTGAGTGGCTAATGCCGGAGAGGCTTGTGAAGATAATGGGAAGGCAGGTAGCCCCAACCAATCAATAATCTGGATAATGAGAACTGAGGGGTGTTATTATGGTTACCCCTTGGGCAGAGACTGCCTCGATGTCCATAAAGAGCACTGTTCTCTTTGTAGAGCAAACACACCTCATTAACCTTTAGAGCCAGGCGAACACAGAACACCATAGAAAAAATGCAAGGCTTTGTTGTTTTTCCCCTTTTCACTTGTTTGAAAAAAGGAGGGAAAAGGAGGAAAAAACACTCCAACATAGAACCTAGCACTTATTATTTCTTAGAAGACTTCATATATAATTTCCATGTACTAAGCTAATAAATGTACTGTATATACAATTTTTTATGCTCATAATATAATTTTTCTGCTATTTGAAATGTTATTTGAAAACCTGTGTTTTAAACACTTGGAAAAACAATTTTAATGTAATTTAATGCTTATTCCTGTAAAAGTGGATTTTAGGAAGTATTTGTAAAAGGCAAAATAATAAAATATAGTCAAAGAATTTCCAATATATTACCAAGGTGATGAAGGTGCTTTTCTTCTGTGTATCACAGAGAAAAAATGACCATTGTGTTCATAGCAGGAATCCACAGTGTCCACTGACCGTAACTACTCATTTGTAGGTTTGGTTGTAAAAGCCTCAAGCTCACCTAGTTGGGGTTTTAAAAACAAAGTAGTCATATTGTTTTAACAGACCTTATTCATCTGATAAAACACTGCAATTCAATCGGATATTCAATCATCCCCTTCAAAGCAATGAGCAAATGTGCTATATTAGATTCTTTACCGTGTGCATTGCAGTGGAAACAGAAATGTACCAAACATTTTCTAAATGTCCTGTAAAAAGTTAAGAGCTTTGCCCTGACAGCTCAAAACTGAAGCTCATCCAATTTTCACCGCTTCACATTGACAGGAATCAACGTCACATGATGTACTTGTTTTTGTTGAGTTTGATGATGCTTCACAAGTCCAGTAGTGCTTACGGTTGTGTTGCCTCTGGGGTAGCCTCCCAGTGGCTATTTGGGAGGAATGGGTGGGGCGGTCATAGCTTAGCCTCCTGCGTCGCTGGGGCAGAGCAGCGGTGAGGGCAGCAAAGCTTGGAGTTGCCCAGTTTCTGCCTTCTATAGCTGCTACTTCTTCCTCTCCAGCTGCTTCAGCTTCTCCCACTGCATCTTCTGGTCTTTCTGCTTCCTTAATATACCTCCCCTGACGAGGTCCTGATGCGAGGCAGCTGTGCAGGGCGGGCCAGCCCTTCTGGCTGTCTCCGGAATGATCCAGAACCTGCCAGCTTACTCCCTTGGGTGTGTGGGTGCAATGTTGATGTTGCAGACGAGGGCGCATTTGCTCCAAAATATTTTGGTATGTATGTTCGCTTGTTTTTGTTCCTTACCTTTCTTTGTGTTTGGGTCTTTGTGCTCATCTGTGTGTGAGTGTGTGCATGTTCCAGCATGTGTACGTTTACTACACCAGGAAAAAAATTGAGGTTAGAAATCTCTGTACAGAAACCTGATAATAGGCCAGGAGAAATAAGTTAGCGTATGCATACAAAACAAAACATGAAATAACAACCAAAATAGTCAACAAACTCTACCTCAATTAAAGCTTTAAACCCAGCACTCTATTATAGTTTTATTGTATTCTTCAGCTATACCAAAGACCACGGCGTATTATAGGGACATTATAACCATTCTGGTGAAGAGCAATGATTACTAGGCAGTAGTCCAAGCATTTTTTGTACAAAAAGACATACCAGTGCTTCATCCTTCTGGTAGGAAGGAAGGGCCATTCACCATGTCGTATAGATTGCAGTGAAGGGTGAGTGGTATTGCATTTGTTATAAATCTAACTGCACTGTGTTACACAGTGTCCAATATCTCAATTGTGCTGGCTGAGGCTTAACTGTAAACACTGGCTGTAACCTAAATCTCCTAATAAAACACATCCTGTTGATGAAACTGAATGGAAGAAATGGCTTTATGCTTCAATTATGCATGCCGTGTCAGTCATTTAGCCATGGTTTAACATTTTAATTTAAAGGGATGGTACAACCTAGATTCATACTTCGGCGAAATTCTGCTTACCCTGAGTTGTTCTTGAAGGCCCAATGAATAATTTATCACCGCCATCATTTACCTCTGTCTGATATTAGCATGATCAGCAACGTACAAATTCATGAATTGAAACTGTGCATCCCGAGCCACAAAATCTGCATTGCAAGTGGAAACGAACACTTGCCAAATCGATTAGTTTAGTATTCAAGTTGGGTAAGAATGTAAAAACTAAATTCAAATTAGCACCAATCCCTTTTTTAATATTGTTTCTTTTTAATGAAATACCTTGAGTGTCTTTTTAATAGCTGGGATTTTGTTTAACATGTCTGACCGCTCAAAAATGTTTGTGTGCAAGGTGTCCTATTAACATGTTCACACAAGAAAGACCTAAACTATAATACATTGATTCTTGGGGAGAAGAATAAAGAACGCAAGAAGACGAAATGTTGCATGGACAGCAGTAGAATCTATAATTGCATGATTAAGATGATCTACCTCCATGAAAATAAAAACACTAAAAAGGCCAAGTCATTCTGACTAAAACTTAATTTAAGGTGAAATATCTCTGCCATTTTTTTAAACTACGCATCCCTCCGTCCTTGACATTTCCTAAATAAGTCTATATATCATCATGTATATTACAGTTTGATTGCATTAACTTCATTGGTATAAGCAGTTCTGAGAGGACATGTCATTATTTTCCCAGGCTGCCAAAAAGGGGCATTATCTAATCATCCTGAAAAGTCACATGCAGGTAATCCATTTGCACATCTTTCATTTTAGAAAGATTTGATCATGAGGTTCCCCCAAAAAAGTAATGCAAAATAATCCTTGAAATTAGAGATTGTATTTAGAAATATAACTTTTTCCAAAAATAAGCACAGTACTGCAACGTAATCATTAAAATGCTATGTGTTATTTGAAACAAATGTTTTGTAATGTGGTGATACAATGACCTTCACATACCAGCCAAATGATTATTTCTTTCATACATTCTTACATATTTTTAATACATTATAACACTAAGCTGCTGCCTCCAGTGAACATGTACTCCAACAGTTCAGGTTGGTCCCACTGAGAGTCCTTTACTCTTCCTGTAAGAAAACTACATGCACTATCTTTCATCACCTTCCAGTTCAATAAGCCTTTCAGTCCCCAAAAATGAATATCCTTAAAAAATGAGTGCTCTTTCGCCAGAAAGGATGACTGGCCATTTTAGTGTTAGGACAGAGGTATAATAGTTAGCACAGATAGCCATTGCTAGCAGACACTGGTTCAAGTCGTAGTAACTTTTTGAGTTATCATAAAGCGAAATGGGGATTATTTCGGGGAATATATGATTTTCACTATGCATGCATATATTGCTTGAAATCAGACTAAATGGGGAAAGAGTTAAATGGGGAAAGAGTGCTCCAGTGTCCCACAGTTGGATGCCATGCATGCAAATCTAGTTTAAAACATCCCTTTGCTGGGAGAGGCTATAGCAAGCTGCACACCTACTAGAAGGTACATTTTGCCCAATAAACTTCCTACCAAATGAATAGAAGTTCTGGTGGAAGAATGCATCGAACTTGGCCTTCAGGTTTTTGAGAAATTCCAGCAGCAATAGACATTGACTTAATTGGTCTTCCCACCAGTTTCCCACAATGCCTACCCACCGCGTCAGTGTGCACCAAGTTATAAATGCCACGTTGTATTGTTGTTAGCTGTTTTGACTAATACTGTACAGAGAGGGACAGAATAAATCAGTTTGCTGCTTGCTAAATGTGGCTATGTTAGTACAGTAGCTAGCTAGCTAGCTTATTGAAGCAATATTGCATGTAGTTTTCTAGGCTACTAGCAGGTTATCTTCTTATTTGTAAAATGCATTGGCTGGCCCAGGCCAGGCTTGATGCAATAGACAAAAATACATATACATCCTCAAATATGAGAAATACTGCTCCATTTGCCACGCCTCCTAATAATTCGATTTGCAACTTAGTAAGGTCATGCCAATAGAATGAGTTGGCCAATCTCCCTAAAGCCAAATTGGAATGATTGTTGTGCCAGTTTTATTTTATCTGTGCATAATCGCCTGTGGAAAACTTTAACTAGAATGTAATTTTTTTCATATATATGAGGATCCTTTCGCTTTATTTCCTTTGTGGTGTCCTGGCTTGGTGCCTCAGGTAATCTGTGATACGTTTTTATTATCCCTTTACTGACCTACATGTGATCCAACCCCAACTCCTACAGCCACACTGTCTGGCCAGCTCTCAGGCGAACCTGGGACAGAGCCATTACAAGGCCATTCTTTAATGTGCAGCTATCCATTAAGGCCCAGCAGATTTAGATCAATATAGCTAAGGAGTTTATCAGTCCTGATAACCTAACAGAACTGTGTACTATGGTTATAAATCAAAATCTACATAGTGTATTTCTCTTTTTACAGAGGTTGTTCCTGTATTTTAGACTATGATATATCCTGGAATGTAAGAATACTCAATGTAGTGTATTCTGATCTCTGGGGAGCTTCCATCTCCAAGTATTGAAGTGAGAAGAGAGACTTATTGACAACAAAGAACACGGCTCAGGTTTATAACTCTGCAAACGAAGAGTACCAAAATAGCAAGGAGCCAGGCCTACTGCTAATATTCCGCTTTGTGTTGCTGTCATCTGGACACTGATAAGGGTCTGGCGGAGCTGCTGTGTGCACATGTCCGGAGGTTGATCGGCTCATTTCTGGTTACACACCACTGTAAACTGGGAAACATTATGTAGATCATTATGTAAATCAAGGCGTATTTCTCTCGGTTGTCTTGTCTCTAAGTACTCTCTCGCCCATAGTCTAAGTTGGATTGTTGGAGATTTGTCAGAGGATGTCTCATAGATGTAGGGTGTAGGCCAATTCCTTGGACAATTGTGTAGTGAGGCTTGATCTTGAGTCAATTTTGACTGCAATAATCCTCACATACTGTGATAACCTTTCAACTCAATCGACCAACGGTGCTATGTTTCTCTCAGTCACACTAATCTATACACTATGCCTGAGAGTACAGTCCCAAGTGGCTTGTGTAGAAGTCAGCGCGGTCTTCCTCACTGCAAAATGAAATGTGCTATCAATCATTTAGCCAATTTGCTACGAAATTGAAAGTCTTTCAGCATTATAATGGGAGACAAAAGCAGGGCATGTCCGTGAAATGCACCATGGTGAATTTATTTATATAACAGAAAGCAACAGGCATATCTACCAAAAAAAATCTGTTTGTGTGCTTCGTTTGTATGCTGCTCTGGAGCGATGCTTAGTCACTGAGGAGATGGAGAAGAAAGGACTGAGACCAGAGTGGACCGTTTGTACAGACACCTCTGACAAGGCCAGATGACTGATGATGTCCAATTTAATATTCTCTCCCGATTAGAATCACCAGAGGATTAGTTCTGTGTACATTTAAAGTGATTGATCATTTTCATAAATCAATGAAAATATGAATATATGTATTAATAAGGAATGAAGGCTGGGTTGCTCGAGAGAGTCAGCAGGCCACATTGAAGCCATGCATCACTTTCACATTTGTTATTTTTTCCTCATATATTTTACTCTGTTTTGGCAGTGTAGAGTACTTCCTCACACACACACACACACACACACACACACACACACACACACACGCACACACACAAACACACAGACACACACACAGACTTGCACACACATGCACACCCAAGGCTTGTCAAGGTTGCCCTTAAGAAATTGGTTTGAACCCCAAGGGTCTTCCTTGGTTAAATAAGGGTTAAAGTAATGGACCTATTACCAGGGTTTGTCTTCACTGATTTGACTGGATGACTGCTGGATTTAACCCTTGAGATCATGCCCTCCTTTCCCTTCCAGTTTAATGGTTCTGTATTGTGCATGTAGTCATAGTAATAATAATAAAACAAATCATTTTATAGTGTTTTTCATTACAAAATGATCTCAAAGCTCTACTGGGATTTGTTTTTTAAATTAAAATGAATGTGGTTGTTAATCAGAGGTTTTTCTAGGGAAATCGGTGACAAGGAGTTTCCCTGAAATGAGGACATCAGGAGAGTGATTGAAGTCACTCATTCCAATCATAGTCTGGATCTCTAGTGACCCAGGAAGAAAAGAGGTCTGTTTTTCTCAGCCAAGGAGAGACCAACCAGGCAGGAAATTACACGTTCAAGCCCCTGAACTATTTCCTACCAGCTCCACCCAATAGCTGATAACCAATCCAAATCCATAACGATGCAAAATTAAAGCCTTGGAAAAAGCAATTATTTGACTGAGCTTAAGATGACAGTTAACTAATTAAATTGCATTTTCCTCGTAATTACTGGCTCTTTAAAATGAAACGTTACTGGCTGCGAGAGCATCATCAATAATAGAAAGAGTAACTTATGAGTGAAGTCTTCTGAAGCTAATTAAGTTGAGCCAAATGGATTTCAGCAGCAAACCAAAGTGTGTTTTTTATTGATGGGGACTTTCATGATTGCATTGGGGAGAAAGTCATCGAGTTGAGTTCATGGAACCAAGGAAAGTCTCTGGCTGGCCCTAATCAGTAAGTGATCCGAAATGATCGGGTAAAACCATTCTTACACTGCGATTAAAGTCTTTATTTCATCAAAGTTTATCTGACAAAATGAACAATAAAGTTGCGCAAAGGTTTGCAGGTCAAAAAGGAAAACAGTTTATTACCTCTCGGATGGACTTGACAGGTAGTTCACCTGGAGCAACAACACAAAAAGATTTAATTGAGTCATGAAGGCATTCACTAGACTAGACCAGGGTGGGGTAGAGAAAGAGGGAGGTGAGGTGAGGGAAGGTTGAAGGGTGTATAGGGCCATTATAAATTGTAATTGGCTTTGCTCTCTTCATAAGTCACTGGTAAAGGGAGGTGAGGAAAGAGGCAGGGCTGATTTTGATATTTTTGCCTGCGATTTAATTTCCTCCCTTTTCATATTTTATCAAAAGCTTCCCCTGCTTCCGAAATCTCCTAGATCCTCCTCCCACTCCTGCCCACTGTCTGCTATCCATCATGCCACCTGACTTTAATATGCTTTAGCGACGTATACGAGCCATTCATCATGGTGTTGAGGCCCAGGCATTGCCATGCTACACATTTCATAGGCCAGTAAGCGGCGGTGGAGGCCAGCTACAGCACTGCTAATGCTGCTATTTATCCTGACAGGCAAAGCCGTTTCCATCAGTCATTCCTGACATTTTTCCAGACACCCCTAGCCACGCCCATTATATGGAATCATAAGCCGCTCCTTAGTAAACATTTGCCCCTTGACTGGTGTTTTATATGGGGGCGAGAGGGAAGAGTGAGAAGGGGGATGAGGGAGGAGAGAGTCGCAAGATTTACGCCACATTCACATATAAAAATATATGTTTGTGTATGCAGAAATGTGTTATAGACAGAGCGATGGATAGATAAATAGATTGGTAGAGAGAGATAGAGAGAAGCAGCCAGGCAGCCAGCCAGCCAGACAGACAATAGAACAGAACAGATGAACTTTATTGTCCATTAGGGTTTACACAAAATGGAAATGTGTCTTTTGTGCTGTTGGCATCGAAAGGATACAAAATACATAAAAAGGAGGATAGACATAAAAACAACAATACTGTACACAGAAATAAAACACTCCCATACACAGACTAACCATAAAAATTGACAAAATAAACTTTGAAGGCTTTGAAAAAACATTAATTTTTGTTTTAGTTGTGACCATTTGTTCAAAAGTAATATATTTTGCTATTTTAGTAGTAAACCAAGTAATGTTTAGATTTCTTCAGTGACATTGCATTCTTATCAAGGGCATCACCCCCTTGACGGCGTGCTGGGTGGTAGTGTCTGGAGGCTCACTAGCAGTTGAAAGGGCTTATATTGTTCTCTGGGTGTTAGGGAGGTGGGCAAGCAAGCAAGTTGCTTGGTAAATTTAAAAAAAGTTAGAAGTTCTATTCACTTTATGAACACAAAGTGAATAGAACTTCAAGCCCTTCCATGAAGTATTAAGTTAGTTAGCTTTATTCCAGTTGAGTTAGTGTAATCAATTCATACCATTTAAACAGCCTGGCTGCTATGCTACAGTCTCAGCAACACTGCTGGCATGTTCTGCTTTTAGCAGTGGGGAGAGTCTATAGGGAAGAGGTGTGGGGGAGGGGCACAGATGAAGAGTACACATACCAGCAGTTGGTGAAGATCAAGAAGCACGGCACAGCTAAACTCAGCCCAGTGCCACACACCAGCAGGGAAGTCACTACACCAACCTAAATTCTAAGGGGCAGACTTAAAAAGCAGCTGAATTTGTAAAATTGTTGCTAGATTCTTTTGCCAATACAAGTTGCCGGTGGGTCTGAAACTGGTTACATTTAATGACAAAGTTGATAAACTGACAAAATGCATGGGTGAGCTATCCGTGGCACATGATATTTTGTACAGATTGGTCTTTTGGTGCCAAAGGAGTAGTTTTCACAATATTTGAAATGGGAGATTGTCCATTATGGTGGACCTTATGGGTTACTTGAGGCCAAATGTACCAAATTGCCAGTGTTATTCACCCAGGTTTTATCAAAATTGTGTACATAATGGAGACAGTTGCCTCCCAGGTTTGAAGGTGGAGGAGAATAATGGGGAGCTTAAGTGACATGAATGGGAGTGCCTCAAGCCACACTAAAGGAAAGCTCTGTAATGGAAGGGCACAATGTTGTACATAAAGACTTAAGAGTAACTTAAAGGTGCTACAAAATTAAATCTTTTTCTAATTGTTTTGCATTATAATTGCCGACAAATGTCCATAAGCCATCTGCAGTAACAGTGGAATGGTTGTGTTTCACATTATCACTTACCTGCAAGTGTTGAGATCGGCAGACACACATTGATTCCCCCCCTTCTTGGCCTGGCATTGTTGTCAAAATGGAACACTGTTTTGATATTGTAACAGCAAATGTAAAAATGTAAGGCAGCAAATGTAAAAATAAATTTGTGTTGTCCATGGGGGAAAAATCCCATATGTAGTCCTTCAATGTATTGGAAACAGTGAACACGTGTAGATTTGTTCTACACACAAAAACACAATGAATTAATTGATGATAATCGTATTTAAAGTTAGATACGAATAAATGTGGCACTTCTACATAAAATCCAGGTACAAAAGCAATGCAACGACCAGCCATTTTGAAATTATATTCAAGCATTTGACCATTGTATTCAGCTCGGCATATCGGTATATCTAAACAGACATCCAAAAAACGTTAAAACCATCAAGGTTAATCTTTCCTACTCAAGGGAAATTAATGCTGGAATCACCTAAACCCAGTATGACACTGGGACCTCAATATTCCAGGAGTAATACGTCATAATATCCCCAGTGGTTGCCAAAGGCAGCAGTCCTTGCCCTGGGTTTACTACAAGCCACTGAGGATAACCGTTACACAGTGCATGGGAATTAACTACCTGAACTCCTCAGGAAAGAGTACATTTCTGAATTAGTAAATGACTTCAATCACTCCTTGAAGTTTATTAGCACATACAGTATCCACATGGGAACTTTGAGGTGAAAAAGTGAAAGTACATTGTCAAATTAAATTAGGGAAAGCTTGATAAATCAGCTAATTCGTAGATTTTAACACATGAAATTATCATGCATAATTATGTATGTCAGGTTTTTAATTAGCCACCATAAATAAATTAACAATTCTGTTAATTACTTGACCATAATTACAGTGCTATAAATTCAATAAATACAACTGAATTGGGTTCATTTTTTTTATAATTTAATATGCTCCTTCGTTGATCTTGTATAGTTTACCAATCCTAACAATCTCTCAACTAATTTTAAATTAAATAAATCTTGTCGCTGAATGCAGCTAATCCAACTGAACATCCAAAAAGCAAAGCCAGCCGTAGCTAACTGTAGAGACATGGTTGTCTGAACACTCACAAATGGCATTCAGACTGAATAACGATCTGTGTTAGCATGGTTGAATTGAAGGCATATTATTCAACGCACCGAAGACGAGTCGACAACAATGACGCGCTTCAACATCGAGCACGGACTGACGCGCATGTCCGTCGGCCGAAATAACGCGCGTCTCTCCGACTGCTTAACAGACAACCGGAAACTCGTTTGGGTGTGCTACAGGCCCGATTCAGTATAGACCTGTTTGAACTCGTTCACTACTCGCCAGGACCATGATATTAAATGTTAAGGTTGGTGACCACCACATCAAGGCGTTTCTCTTTGGGAGGACTCTTTTATGTGGATATCCCTGTGGTTTCCCTTTGTAGGGGATCATCCAGATCTGAGTTACCTGACATCTGCTTCTACGTGTTATGAATGCCTGGTGGTTTCAAGTGGCAGCCCTGTGATTCACCCAACATCTGTATTAACTGATTGAACGTCTGGGTGGGGTGGAAACTTTTATTCAATAGGGCTTCCATCATCATTAGGGTTATTGATAGGGCGAGGCTGCCTTGTTGCCCACCCCATTGCTACATGCTGTGATTTACTCCTATGGATTAACTGCCGCTAGACCAGAACAACAACTGCTTGAGGGGAGGGTAGCAGGGTAGCCTTCACCCAGAGCATGTGGTGAGATTATCTGTCAGATCGGTAGTTTATGTGTTGGGAGGGTATGTGTTCATTTAAAATGTTTCTATCCTTGTGGGGACCCCACACTTTATTCCCATTTATAAGCCTGTTTCCCCCTTACCCCAACACCTATCTTAACTCTGAAAACTTTAAAGGACAAATGTGTAAGTTCTGCCCTCTAAAGTCTACAAGGAGAATTGCAGAAACAATGTATTTACAACTCTAGATAGTTTTAACAGCTAAAGATGTTTTTACAGCTTTCCCGCCAGTGGTATATCTATAACAAAGTGAACAAACTCTGGCTCTACTTTTGTAAATGTGTCCAAGGATAGAGGAACTAGAGCCAACTAGAAAAAAGCTAGCTAATGTTAAATAATGTTAAGAATTTTAATTTTTATAGCCTATCCTGCCCGTGGTATAACTATAACCATACAAACAAATGCTTTTTGTATATGTGTTCTGTATAGGCTTGTAGTGCAGGGCAGAGATATATGGGTAGCTTATTAGTTGTGTTGCTAGCTTACCACTTCGAAGGATGTAGCTTACCTGTCAAGGAGAAAAGTGGCCAATAGTTAGCTTCCCAGACCCGTATTACACTGTGTATTTCTCCTTCACATGAAAGCAATGACTTGTTAAAACTTTATCACAAACTCTTTGAGACTGGAAATGCTACACAATAACTGAAAGAAAATCACTGGGAAGACGCTGAATCTAATGTATTTTGTTATTTTTAAGCAGGCTACATTCGGAGTGTATTTCCTAATACATTTAAATATTTAACCACTTCTTTTGTAAAAATATTTAAAAATACTTTCCAAATGTCCTAAAACAATATTAAATACAGGTTTTTGAAGTCTGCATACAACAACACATATGAGTCAGATAGACTAATGGTTGCTGCGTTGTGCTCGTTGGCAATATGGTACCCCAACACAGACATAACTTCTATTTTTTAACCCTTTCTTTCTTTCCCTTTGTAATTATTTCACTTCCTATCCTCACATTTCACTCAGAATTTGATGATGTTGATAATCCTAATAGAATGATGCCAGATCACTCACTTTTCTATAGATACCAAAGAGATACTGTCATGTAAACTAAGCGTCCTCCAATCCATCACTTTGACATACATTACCTTATACAGACAGTAGGTAATGTGCAATATAGAGTATAATGTATCAGTTGATATACTGCCTTGCATGTGGAGTCTGGTGCCACTCCCAGAACATAATGCCTCGGGCTGGCTCTCCCAAAGAAGTTATGAAGCCATGTGTCTGGTTAAGACAGGAAGTTGTATTTACAGCCAGGTTGCTTTTGTCCTTTCACAGAAATCATTCAGGTCTCCTGCCTGACGGAGACTAGCTGGTAAATCTTTATCTTAAATTTGACAAATGGCCACCCTAAACCATATCAATGAAGCCTCGGGGGAGAGAGACACTTTCAGATCAATACAAACAGAATTTTAGGCCAAGCCATTGTTTTCCTTTTTCACAGCAGAATCGTGGATTCTCTAAAAGAATCCACTCTCGCTCTGTGTGTGGTGTGTCAGCCTGTGTGTCTGTCTGTGTCTTTGGAGGGTGGAAGGGTGATTCATTTGTGGAGGGAGAGTGAGTGAGGAAGAGAGGGAGATGCGCCCACTCCTGGTTCTTCTCCTCTTCAACTGTCCCAGGTGACCTGAAGCGGCTTGTGTTTATGAGCCCATTGTATTCACGCCCACAAAGCGCCTGTCTAGTGGGCACACACTGTAAATACCCACGGCTGTTGCCCTAATGTGAAGGCTGTTAGTTACAGCACACACCCCCCCCCGGCTTCGCTTCGCCCTGCTTCCCGCTTGTCGCTCCGTCCAGATGGGCAGGGACATGGAGGAGACTGGTCAGTGCACAGTCATAAGACATTTCTTCAGAGCAGGCGTGCCTGTGGCGCTCACACACCATCACAGACCCTCATCTCCAATGCTAAACAAGGACTCTGAATCTAAAAAAAAACTCTCTCTATTCGATTAGTGATGGATATATTCGTGACTCGTGCCCTCATTGGTTTTTCCATCCATCTGATATAACCATTTTGTATGTAAGGGGAACGTATGAAGATTTGATTTTATTGTTATTGGACTGTGGATTTTATTAGGAAGCTGAAAAGTTCTGTACAGCATCATCCACTTATGTAATAACTGCATAAAAATATGAAACAAAAATGTAATTTAAATAAGAATCAACATCCCTACATAAAACTGAAAATTGGTGGTTCATGCTCACACGCCCTGATTTCTTTCATTGATTTTTAGCTGGATTCTTATTTAAAAGTAATATATTGCCCAACAGTCTACAGACCTTTTTGTCCACAACCAGCAATTCACCTATTCTTTTTTTTACCACTACATCACTGACCATACAATATTACGCACAGAGCAACTGTCACACCCAGCTTTACATCCAGCCACAAATAAGCATGCATGCATACTTAAAACTCTCTGTCTGCCTCCCTCGTTCCCTCCCCTGGATACCTCCTGACCTTTACCTTGACTGTTGCCTTCACTATCAAACACTGGCACAGTTCCCCACTACAACACACACTCACACCCAACCGCGCACACACCCAACCGCAC
>JACXGI010008087.1:0-13176 GCA_016801175.1 Esox masquinongy
TGGGTTTTGTTTCACAATCCTCTCCAGGGTGCGGTTATCCCTATTGCTTGTACACTTTTTTCTACCACATCTTTTCCTTCCCTTCGCCTCTCTATTAATGTGCTTGGACACAGAGCTCTGTGAACAGCCAGCCTCTTTAGCAATGACCTTTTGTGTCTTGCCCTCCTTGTGCAAGGTGTCAGTGGTCGTCTTTTGGACAACTGTCAAGTCAGCAGTCTTCCCCAAGATTGTGTAGCCTACAGAACTAGACTGAGAGACCATTTAAAGGTCAAGACCATTGTTTTGAGTTAATTAGCTGATTAGAGTGAGTTAATTAGCTGATTAGAGTGTGGCACCAGGTGTCTTCAATATTGAACTATTTCACAATATTCTAATTTTCTGAGATACTGAATTTGGGGTTTTCATTAGTTGTCAGTTATAATCATCAAAATTAAAAGGAATAAACACTTGAAATATACCAGTCTGTGTGGAATGAATGCATACATTATACAAGTTTCACTTTTTGAATGGAATTACTGAAATAAATCAACTTTTTGATGATATTCTAATTATATGACCAGCACCTGTATATATATAGATCAAAGTCATTGCCACCTTGGAAGGACATTTCATAGAGCATGTCAAAACATGTAAATATCATTGAGTTTGGGTGGATGACAAAGCTGAACCTTTCCAGTCAAACTGAGAACCTGTTAAAGAAGCGTAAACTGAAAATAGGCTTTTATTATTGACACAAGGCTTGTTTTAGCCTGGACGCCAGAAAACGGCTGATACTGTGTGCGTTCATGTCTGTCCTTGACTAGTTACGTCATTTATATGATTCTGTGTGTCTTGATTCTGTCTCATTCGACCCTGTGGTTCATCACCAACCATAAGTGCCTGACATATCACTCTAAACTCTATACTGCAGTTGGCTGATCTTCACTGACAAATACTGTTATGTTTTTATAGGGTCTGAAATGCACCCAACCCCCTCGACAGACTGCAATCTTGGCCTGAAGCAGGTCTCTCATAAAAAATAGATTTTATCTCAAGGAGACTACCTTTATAAATAATGGTTAACAAGGAAAAACAGCTTAACAAAAATCACCTATCTGACAATCATGACAGATGCATAGTGTGCACTGCTTGTCATGGAATGAGGCAAAATGTGTGTTGTTATAACAATAGTGTTTCTCGGCATAAAGACAACGTTGTCTATTAAAAGATACTCTCTAGACAGGGCTCATCAACTCTGGCCCTCAAAAGCCAATTCCACTCCATTTTTTCATTGCAACTGTCTAATCAGGGACTTATTTAGACCTGAGACACCAGGTGGGTCCAATTAACGATGAGGTAGAACAGAAAACCAACAGGCTCCGGCCCTTGTAGGGTAGGGGTTGATGATCCCTGCTCTAGGAAGATACTAACACTTTATGGTTGTGACATTAGGCAAAGGAACATGTACACAGCAAGGCATTAGCATCATTCTGTCAGTCCAAGAGGCCGACAGAATGCAGAAGATCGAATTCTGCTTAACTGATTGTTACATGAAGTTGTGAGAGAAATGCCATAGAATAAATTCAGGTCATCAGATTTCTCTAAGGCTCTATTCAGCATTTTAGGCCAAACTTTTTGAATTGATTGTGTGAGTCTTTCAGATCAGATCGCAGTGAAAGAATTGTGATAGGATGTCAAGTGGAATTCAAGAATGCAGGTAGCTATTAAACCCATGTTTGTAATTACAGGACTACCTACACAGGAAGTGATAGCCTCTGTTTGGCCTTGGCAGGCAAACAAGATACACTTATCCCTCTGGTTAACCAAACACTCACGCATGGTGTCTGCTGGTAGTGCAAACCATTAAGTATTGTCTGTCATGTACCTGTTTCTTTCTGTGCCGTTTGCAAACCGTGCAAACACTGACAGTTTTAAGTCCTTATAATTACCTTATAATAATCGTGAGTTGTTCTTATAAATTTGTCTTTGTATAGTTAATAATGTTTTTGCACCAACACCTCTGGATTCAGATAAAGTAAGGAGATGGCATACAACAGCAGTAGACAAAACAAAGGGATTAGTGGGGACCGACAGAGGCTCAATCCCAAATTGTTCATTTACCCTACTGACATCTGAGCTTGTAGAAATCTTAGACAATTTGACTGGAATTAGTATGTTGGTGAATGGTTACACCTAACTCTTCCAAGGGAAATAAGGCGCTTTCACAAGATAACATACACCTGTCAAATTCAGATCTAATGAAGTGAATAGTTTGATTTGGCCACTGTGAAAGTGCTATGTTAATGTGTCGCCACCTAGTGGTCAGTGGTTGGACTGAATGAATTTAGAACATCAGTAGCAGGGAAATGGAATATTGTATTTCAGATTGCACATCGCGGTTAAGTTAGGCAATTAACCCAACTGCTCTGAATTGAAGAGTTGCTGGAAGACTGCCGTAATAAGCCTTGCTCAGGTACTGAACTATGGTATTCGATCTAGCAAACTTTTGGTTAGCAGTCCTGATAGTTGGGGTTTGGTCCTAGCCCTCCTACTGCCAGACCCATAAGGTAGGCATGCTGTGAACCAGGGACCTTTAATAGATCTCCAGTTCACCTAAATGAGCAATTTTGGCATGGTAGGTGCTCCTGCAATCGCACGTATCAAACAGTTTGTTTGATCAAAATGGCCATACAACTTAAAATGTTTGACTATTTTAGAGGTTTCTTTGCAAGCTCAACACTGCACAGCTGAAATTATTTGAAAGGATCTCGAAGGATAGCATTTTAACTCAAGACTAATAGTGGTAAGAAAAACACGTTAAGATTTAAAAAAATAACCAATCGAAAATGTTTTTTTATGACTTTATTTATCTTAGTTTCAACAGCGCATCACTGACAACCTCACCAGGAAGAGGACAAAAACACAAGGGGTCTGTTTAACACTTGTACAGCCTGTTGAGACGAACGATGTCACTCTGGTTCATCTCTGAGGCGTTGCCGATCTCCACATTCTGGTTGGGGATGGGGACCATGGTGGGCCTGTTGTTCTTAGAGAAGGCATACCTGCAGTCACACCACAGCAAGATAAGCACGTGGGATCAGCAGTGGCAGTAGTTTCTTATCACAGAATACAATGACCTCATGTAGATTAAAGACGTAGAGGCAAGATACATAGTAAGGGTGAACCCGGGAATCGTTTTTTATAGCGCTTCCATCTGGCACTGACGCCATCATTCACCCAACTGGAGTCAAAATCGGGCAAGTGGTGACTGCACTTCCACGTGTCAATCCACCGTCCCAACAACCATTGTGACTAACCTGTGATACTGCATGACAGAGTTGTAGTCGTAAGCAGTGTTCTGGTTCAGAGTGGCAATCTTGTCGAAGTTGTGCTCCATGCCTGCAGGAGATAGACTAGGTCAGATTCGACTTCCCATAACAAAGGAATGTAACTGGTGATGAATGTGAGACTGTGCGAGAGTTTGTGTTTGTATGTTCTGCGCACAAGCACCGAATGGCTTTCTATCTACATCGTCAAACGGGGACCTTGGAAAGCGGAAGGAAACCTACCAGAAATTACGTTCTCCAGGAGGATGCGGACGTGGTTGTCACGGTCACTGCGGGTCTGCTCGTGGTTGAAGCCCAGGGCGTGGAGGAGCTCGTGCTGGGTGGTGCCGTGGTACACACAGCCGGAGCGGCTCAGAGACACAATCTGTTCATAGCCACGACGACCAACATAGGACCAGCACCTGCCATGACGGAGTTGTAAACCGTGCAGTTGGTGTTAACATATAGCAGACACCCTGTGTACTTTGGCTCCAGTGAAGTAGCCATGGTCTTTTGGGACGAGGTTTGCGTGTTTATTCTAATTTGGAATGCAACAAAATGTAGATTTCTGCATCCCCTCGAAAAACTTTAAGTCACGAAGCAAAAACAAGCCAGTTCACAAGAGAGCGTAGGTGACCACACAAGAAGAAAGAAGCCCACAGAGGAGGAGACCCGATGCATCTCAGAGAGGCCTGGCTCTGTGTTTGCAAAGCAAGTACAGAGCCTGGCTGGAAGAGTAATCCACAAATGTGGACTCTTTTTCTGTTTGGAAAGGTTTTAGGGAGATCACCAACTACAAACCATACCACCTCGCTATTGCTCCGCCAAACAACCGCAACCAATTCTACTGCAGACTGTCAAAGGCCCCTCAATCAACAGGCAAACGACAGACAGAGGTTAGGCGGTCCGCGATCACGACCAAACATTAATGTTTATTTTATCAAGCTGCGGCCCTTAGTGTCCCTGTATTCTGTCCCTATATGGTCTATCACTAGCAGCACCATTACTCTAAATACAATTCTGCGTTTATGTAAATGTACTTAGCAAATTAAATTGATCCTGATTCTGACACATGCATTAAAAAGACACACACACACCATAAATAAACAAAAATAAAACAGGTACCCATTTTGGGACTGGATGTGAAGGTAATCTCTTTCGTTGGTGCGTCTGACAAGGTTGATGCAGGAGAAGCCTGCGAAAGACTGCAGAGCACGCTCAATGATTTGCTGCTCTCTGGAGCCTAATAACACACAAATAAAACAAGGAAACGACTGTCACAAAACAACCACTGTATAATGAAACATGGAACATACTGCAGTTAAAAATGAAACGATTTTATACAACCTACTTATATAGCCTAGTTATATAACCTAACACAGGGGTTCCCAACCTGGGGGTACATCAGAAGGCTCATGACACCATAGGCTTACTAGTAAAGTTAACATGAGGGGTACTTCGGGGGTGTTCAGGTCAGAGCAAAATGATGTTGGTGGGACAGTAACAGAAAAACGTTGGGAACCACTGGAATAAAATCGCTACATGTCGGGGGAAAAGACGGCAAGGAATGGTGCAAAGTAGAGGTAAATGATTACGTGATTAATATTTTCCTTGTCGTAATAGTGAATCAGCTGCGTTATGCTGACGTAGTACTCACTGTACTGGTTGGAGATGACGTAGGGCACGTAGACCCGGCCGTCGCTGGACTTGGGCCACATGCAGCCGCGAGACGTGCAGGGGTCGGCGTTCCTCTCAGCCTCAGAGCCGTAGGCGATGTCATCCACGATCAAGGGCTCGTTGCGGGTATGGACTGGTGGGACGGGACACAGGACAGCACGTCAATGAAGCACACGTGGGATCAGAGTCCGAGAGAGTGATTAAACCTAGAACTGGACTGAATGCCGCGTGATCATGGAACTTTTTTTTTTTACAGAAAAATCTGTTATAACTCAGAAGTTGAATTTAAAGTGTTTGAAGGGCGTTGTATATAATCATTTCCAAACGTGTTTTACCAACATTCCTGTTGGCCTTCTCCAGCAGCTCAGAGACGGAGAGCTCCTTGGGCAGCATGCAGAGAAGACAGAAATGATGATGTTAACAAATCAGCAAACAATTATGTATAGTTATGTTACTAAGTATAATTATGTTACTGCACCTCCTCAGCCCAGGCAGCCACCACAAGCAGAGCCAGGAGGCCCAGAGTTAACTTCAATGCAGACATGTCAACTACCTGGAGATTACGAGACAAACCGTCAATAACACTGAATACCTCCAAAGAAAGGAGTTAACTGTACCGTAGTAGCTTCCATAACATGACTAGATGAGTAGCTTCCATTACATAACTAGATGAGTAGCATCCATAACATGACTACATGAGTAGCTTCCATAACATGACTAGATGAGTAGCATCCATAACATGACTAGATGAGTAGCTTCCATAAATTGACTAGATGAGTAGCTTCCACAACATGACTAGATGAGTAGCTTCCATAACATGACTAGATGAGGAGCATCCATAACATGACTAGATGAGTAGCTTCCATAAGATGACTAGATGAGTAGCTTCCATAAGATGACTAGATGAGTAGCTTCCATAACATGACTAGATGAGTAGCATCCATAACATGACTAGATGAGTAGCTTCCATAAGATGACTAGATGAGTAGCTTCCACAACATGACTAGATGAGTAGCTTCCATAACATGACTAGCTAGACGACAACTTGAAGAGTGGGCAAAGCACATGAACTACACTTAAATTACCTTTCGGGAAATTAATTAAGGTTGGTTAGTTAGTCCAGACAAAGCGCCTTATATAGTGCCATTTATCAGAACCCTGTCCATTTATGGGCAACTTGGCAGCACCACTTTCTGCTGAAGTAGCAGGTGCTGTGTCTTTGCCATATGGTTCATTCTCAAACCAACTAGAACAGGGTGGAATAAAAAAGTTGCCTAGCCAAACGTTTTTTTATTCCTTGCTATCTGATATATTGCAACTCCCCAAGGTCTGTGAATTACTGCCATGTAAAACAGGTGATTGTATTCATACTGTTTATAACAGAACTTACATGATTCACTCTGGTTCACACAAGGCTTGCTTTATTCCTTAATTTCATAATTTCATATTTTTTACAAACGACTATTTACATAATAATTACTACTTATCTATATGTTTACCTTTTTACATACTTGCAGCATATTAAAACTGAGTACACACGTTGCAATCAATTATATATTTTAAATAATACATTATTATTAATAATATGATTAATATTAATAAATGCAATTTCCTTGTCCAAACTGCTTCAAATTATTAGACAATCTTTGAAGAGTAGCTTGGCATTATGTAAAGATCACAAACATGACTTGCAAGGCTTTCAAAGGAAAGATTGTTCATTCCCATGAGTCTGGGAGGGTTAATTAAACCTAGCCAATACAAAGACAATAATTCCACTAACTCTTTTTTAAAAGCCTCTGTGGACCACAATAACATCTACAGCCCTCAATAGAAAATTAAAAGAAACAGTATTTTTCACTGGAAACTGAAAACAAGATCAGACAATTCACAAATTTAAAAAATAAGAACAATGACAACAAATTATTAACAAAATATATTATAAACATAAAATAATTATCACAGCATAATAGTGAGGTTATGTTCAACAAAAGGAAAACCCCCTTTGACAATCAACCACTGTTAGTGCATTGGGGTTGGATGCCTTGCAGCAATCATACCAAGCGGTGATGTAGCTCTCTATGGAGAAGCTGCTTAACTTTTCGATTTTTTTCTCGGTTTCCCGAGGGAGATGTGCTGACGCACACAATTCAGGCTCCTTCACTTTCACCACATTTTGTTGTGTTATTGACTCAATACATATATTTATTTTTCTACTACAATACTCTATAATGACGAAGCAAAAACACATTTTTTGAAATTTCTTCCAAATGATTGAAAATACAAAACTGAAATATCTCATGTAGTATTCAGACCCTTTATTCAGTACTTAGAAGTGCCTTGGGCAGCTATCACAGCTTTGAGTCTACTTGAGTATGCTTCTACCAGCTTTGCATACCTGGATTTGGGTAGTTTCTTCCATTCTTTCTTTCTTAAACTGTCATATTGGATGGGTAGTGTCAGTGAACTGCAAACTTCAGGTCAAAATAATGGAGTCCACTGTGCTCTTGGGAAGTTTCAATGCTTTTGCATTTTTTTTATAAACTTCCCCAGATCTACTGCTGGTCACGATCTCAGAGGTCTATGGAGAATTCCTTACTAGACTTGTTAGTTTTTTCTCTGGGACCTTATTTAGACATATGTGTGCCTTTCTAAATCATGTCCAGGCAATTGAATTTGCCATATAAATGAATGGCAATCAGATTTTAGAGATATGCCAATGATGATCAAAGGAAACAAGATGCATCTGATATCTATTTGGAGTGTCATGGCAAATGACCTGAATGCTTATGCAAATTAGATGTTTCAGTTTTTAATTTCTTTAAATAAAAAACTGATGATTCATTTTGATGATAATTTCATAGCCTTGGTACCAATATATTTCAAATTCCATTGCTTTTCACCTAGCTGCCATGCTAAACATGTGACACAGTGTAACTGAGAGGAACATTAGCTAAACTGATACCCAGACTAATGTATTTATGTTTTTGATTTCAGGGTGAAGCAAAAGGCATGGAACCACAGAGGAATAACCTATCTATTCTGTTTTATTGTATACCATATATTCTAAGATTATAAAATTGAGACAATCATTTCCTAAATAACAATCATTTGTGAAAAGTAATAATACTGTAACAATACAAAAATAAATTACTTAACAAATAACTATCAAATACAGCTTATCTTATTTCTTATTTTCATGTAAATAAATCCATTATTATAATGTATAATAATGTATGTTATTATAATTTTTTGTTATATGATGTGTAAGAAAATGAAAGAGAGAGAGATGTTTGAAATGATAGGAAATCCAGAGGTACTTTTACGACCTAGGTACAACTTTAAATTTTTGAAAGGCCAGAAGGCGCTTAGTTTCCTCCAGACAATCCCACAACTCAATGCGGTGAAGATGGCGGCGGTTTTAGAAAGGAGTTTCATAGAAATATGTGGATTTGAGAGGGAAACCCTACCTAGATTCCGGGAGATAACTGTAAACCTAGGTGAACCTTAATCGATATTAAAATAACGATCCGCTCTTGATTTGCAGAAGTTGGAAATTGTTGTGACCAACGCTGTAATGAGGTCGTGAGTGACCCAACATGCATGCTAGCGCGGTAGGAGGGTTAGCTAGGTAGCATATTAGCTACTGACAGCTATGTATCTGGTGTGTGGCTAACTAACTTAGCCTGATAGCAGTGTCTTCTACATGTGTATTGTATAACCCTCGTACGTCAGCATGCTTAAATACGGTACCCTAGCTTACTGCGAAATAATTCACCTTTATCTAGTACAGCAGCACACTACTGTAAACTCGCGCATGGGTACTAGGAACTCCCGGGTCTGGTCGTTTTACAGCGTAACGTATATAGGCCAAGTTAGAAGCAGTCGAACTAGAGACGATTGATTTTTGTCATCAGATTTTACCTATTGTCAACAGTTTGCTTATTTGACATGGACCGGCATTGTGGTGGTCAGTCATGGCGGCCCAAACCTAACAAGCGGCGAACACACCTGTCAGTGTCCGACCCAAACAGTTTGGGTTGTCCCCATGCCAAGTCACCATAACGCTTTTGTTAGAACTGACCAAGTGTCAAATTGGGTTTCTTAGGTCTGAATGCTCTTCCTGGTGGCGTGAAGTATCCAGACAGCGCAGGAGGCTTTAGCTATGAGGAAAGTGGAAAACTCCTGTCCATCACTAGCAACAGATTCGTACACTGGTGAGTTGTGCAAGCAATTTACTGTAGCTAGGTATGCTCTTATTATGCAGCTAATACGTATTATGTACTGTTTTTGTTTATAATTGTTTTATTTGAAATAATGCTGGTATTCTGTCTATGCATATAGCCAGAGTTTTATATAGTCTTTTTAGACTCTGTTCCCTAAATGTGGACTGTTCTTGGGGGACACCTGCATTTGTGTGACGTGAGTCAGTTTTATCACAGTTTCCACACTGAGAAGCAATACCCTACTGCTGACACAATGCTTCTGTATCTGAGCTTATGTCATTTTTATGACAGGTTCTCAAGATTAACCAATTGACATTGTCATGAGCCAGCTTAGCAAGTTATAATGAAGTCAAAATGCTGTTGTTGCTCATGGAAAATGTGGGATTTTGCAGAGCCAAACTGCACATAACATCATTATTGAAATACAATCAACAGTCTTTTAAAATGTACTGTAATGCTGTACTTCTGCTGGATGAGTAATTTTGGAACAGTAACTCTGTGTGCCATTTTTGGTTACAATTGATAACTTCATTTGGAGGACCCTCAGTGGGTCAGCCTCAGTGGGTCACCCTCAGTACAAGAATAACCAGTCATAGAAACCCTGTCCTCTAAGATACATACACCCACACACATACCTGACACCTGTATTGGAATTAATATTTACATTTCCATCATGCTGTGTTGTCCATGTCCTCTGTCCAGGTCCACCTCAGGGGACACCGTTCAGTTGGTAGAGCAGTCTCTGGACACCAACCTACTGAACAACGCTGTCAAGCTCAAGATCACAAACTGCCACCTGCTGCCCGGAGGCGTACACTTCCAGGAGACCCTCAACAATGTCGTCATCCTCATCGTCACCAACCAGACTGTACATCGGCTGGTGTTGCCACACCCCATGCGCATGTACCGCAGCGTAAGTCCCTAATTAGGACACCTCTGAACCAAAATGTACTGCAGCGTTAGTCCCTAATCAGGACACCTCTGAACCAAAATGTACCGCAGCGTTAGTCCCTAATCAGGACACCTCTGAACCAAAATGTACTGCAGCGTAACTCCCTAATTAGGACACCTGAACCAAAATGTACCGCAGCGTTAGTCCCTAATTAGGACACCTCTGAACCAAAATGTACCGCAGCGTAAGTCCCTAATTAGGACACCTCTGAACCAAAATGTACCGCAGCGTAAATCCCTAATTAGGACACCTCTGAACCAAAATGTACCGCAGCGTTAGTCCCTAATTAGGACACCTCTGAACCAAAATGTACCGCAGCGTTAGTCCCTAATTAGGACACCTCTGAACCAAAATGTACCGCAGCGTAAGTCCCTAATTAGGACACCTCTAAACCAAAATGTACCGCAGCGTCTCTCATCAGGTCACCTCTAAACCAAAATGCATGAAATTTGTCTGACACGTGGTTGCATTAGTTATGAGAGAAATGTTCCTAGAGAATCATCCCTTTGTTTTTATTGGTTCACGTACTGTGTTCTTTTTTCCGACGGACAACACGACACGACCCTCGGGTTCCTGTCAACACACTGGGTTACATACACACGCTTTCACTGGTTTCCAGGAGCTGGTGACCGAGCACCAGATGCAGTCTATCTTCACCGATGTGGGGAAGCTGAGTCTACAGGACCCGGCCCACAGCGCGGTAATCCCCAGTCCCGCCGGCCAGACGTCAGGGCCCACGGCCTCGGCAGCCTGGCTCGGCCACCAGGGAGAGGCCCACTATGCCCTGGCGTCACCCGCCGGGGGCCTCCTCGTCATCACCCTGCCCCCACACGACACACAGGGCAGCGTGAGCATCCTGGAGCTGAAGAGGAGCTCCGTGATGCAGAGACTGGCTGGATGGATGCCGACTGCCATCAGGTTAGAAAACATTTGCATAGTGGAAAAAAATAAAGTATAAAAACAAAAAACCCACACGTTTGGCGGTTTTGTTGTGTATGCCCTATTTCTGTTTTTTTCCCCACGTTTAATGAAAATATTTGACTGAAACAATAGAAGTGGAATTTCTCCATTGTGTAGACCGTGTGTGTGTGTGACACTCCCTGTGCTCCTGTCTGCTGTCTAGAGGTGAGCAGAGTCCTGGGGATCTGGCTCTGAGTCTGGCTGTGAGGGAGCTGGAGGATGACACGTTCATCTTTGCTCTGTGTCAGGACCATAAACTACGCCTGTGGTCCTACAGGGTCTGTACACCTTTAAGGAACAGTAACAATCCCATCTAGTCCGTCGAGCAACATGACTTTATTTCCTAATGTAATTCGTCAAAAGTCAAGCCGTCCTATTTTTAAGCTGCCCCCCCCCCCTCCTCCCGTGGTCCAGGAGCAGGCCTGCCTGATGGAGGCTGACATGTTGGAGTACATGCCGGCGTGTGGTGGCGTGAGACGCTCCCCAGGCCAGGGCCACCAGCTGCGGCTGTCCTTCTCCTCCTCCACGGGGCTGTGCCTGGCCGTGTACCTGGCTGTTCCCTCCAGGGGACAGTTCACCGTGCTGCAGCTGGTGGCCACCGACAACCGCTACAGCCTGGACCACATCTCCTCACAGTTCGCCACGCAGGTGTGGTTGTGTTTGTGTTTGTTGACGTGCGCGCGTGTTGGTGATCACGTATCGGGGGTTTTGGTAGCACGTTAGGTGGTGGAATGTCTGTTATAACCAGAATAGAATGTGTTCTGTCAGCCTGACGTGTGTGCGTGTGCGTGTGCGCGTGTGTGTGTGCGCGTGTGTGTGTGCGCGTGTGTGTGCGCGTGTGTGCGCGATCAGGAAACCCTGGTGGACTTTGCTCTCACCTCCACGGAGATCTGGGGCCTGTGGTTGGATGATGCCAACCAGACTGTTGTCAAGTACATCAACTTTGAACAGTGGGTTGTTTTGACTCTTTTTGTAATGGACACGGATGTCTATATTAAAGACCTGGTTGTCTCGGAAAACCATACTCTCTTTTGTAGGGCTGTCTATGTGATTGTCCTGTTCTGCTTTTTATTCGGATCTGTCTCAGTTCCACGGCGGGCCAATGGAACCAGGTATTCGTCCAGCCTGCCCCAGAGGAGGAGGTCCACATCGGAGCTGACCAGGACCCTAGGGTGAGAACATCTGTCCTGGTTTAATGACCTCGCCCACTATCAACACTTCATTGCAAAATCAAGCTATTGTCTTCATATTCTCACAGTCAACAAATGAAAACATTAGATAATCAAACTATTTGTCCTTTCTGGTGTTGTGACAGGAGACCTATCTAGACATGCTGTTCTCCCCTCTGAGGTTCACTGCCACTGCTATTGTCAAGGCCCTACAGATCTACAGGAGAGGCACAGAGCGAATCACGGACCTCCCTTGGGAGACTCTGAAGAAGGAAGTGACCGTGGCTGTAGAGAATGAGGTGAAACAGAACCACAGGCATTTAAGAACAACACTACAATACATTGCTTTATGTAATTTATGACATTCAATTACAAGAGCCACTTTGTATATTTATGGATGTTTATAGACTTCAGCTATCCAAAACATCTTGTCATCCTTCAAACTAGTCTACAGAGAAAATTGCTCTCTTGTTTTTATTCTCTGTGGAGTTCTTGCTGTCTCTTTTTTTTGCCGGACTGCGTAAGAATAGCGAATGTCTCTTACTGAGTGACTGACTGACTGACTACTCCTTATTAAATAGCGTAGTGGTTAGAGAAGCAGACTTGTGAACTGTAGGTCCCGAGTTCGTATCTCCTCGCAGGCGAAGCGAAGTACGCATTATGAATTATTCCGTATAGACGAAAACTTTGCTGGCTAAAACCGTCCCTGTCTACATTATAGTAAGCCTGAAATAAAACAGTTTACGTTTATATTGTGACTGTTTCTGGTGGATTTTCGAAGTACGCATCCGTGCATGGGTTTTGGGTCAGGATAGACAAACACATTTGTTGGCTTAACATACAGTAGTTACGTTATATTAAGCCTTAACTGAAACTGTATACGGTTATAT
>JACXGI010008087.1:13276-25259 GCA_016801175.1 Esox masquinongy
TCTTCAGTCTCGCTAGCAATTGCTCAATTCTTATGATTATTCCTAGGAAGTTAGTAGATACTAGTAAGCCTATTACTGGCTAATAAGCTGTTAAAACGGCCAGTGGCAAAAGCAATACAGTTCATAGACGCTATTTGTGGTGGAGGTAAACTTAATAAGAAACGTTAGTCAGTTTAACATAATCCTCAATGGAGTCTAGCGACTGCTGAAACGTGTAATGCCGTGGCGTAGTGGTTAAAGACAGTGCCTCTCACGTGGAAGACCTAAGTTTGAATCTATTGAGTGCAACAACATTTATTAATTATTTCTGGTAGATTCCACGATTCTCTCATCTTTTCACTTGATGAAATAGTTATCGTCGCCTTTATTGATAGTTATTGTATAAATGTCATTCACGATTGAAAGAAAAAAGTATGTTGTTTTGCCATGAAAGAAAAAAAATACGTTCTTATGCCATGAAATGAAATAGCTTTGGCAGACTCGCTAGCAATTGCTCAATTCTTATGACTATTCCAGTAAGTTAGTAGATACCGGTAAAGCTTATTACTGGCTAATACGTTGTTAAAACGGCCAGTGGCAAACGCAATACATAGACGCTATTTGTGGTGAAGGTAAACTTAATAAGAAACGTTAGTCAGTTTAACTGTATCAATGTCATTCACGAATGGCCAATTAACTATTAAAACGGCCAGTGGCAAAAGAGGATTTGTTCAGGATAGAGACAAGAGGCTATACTGACACCTGGCAAATGTACAGCTCTGTAGTGTAGTGGTTAACGACACAGCCTTGCATGTGGGTGACCCGGGTTTGAATCTCGAGGTGGTAACACTTTCTATTGCGGGCCAGCTGAACTAGGCTTGCCTGGTTTCTTGTTTTTATAGCTCCTCTCAAATGGTATATTCTGTGAGCAGTGTGACACTCTCCCCCGTCTCCCCCTCCAGCCCCAGAGCAGTGTGACACTCTCCCCCGTCTCCCCCTCCAGCCCCAGAGCAGTGTGACACTCTCCCCCGTTTCCCCCTCCAGCCCCAGAGCAGTGTGACACTCTCCCCCGTCTCCCCCTCCAGCTCCAGAGCAGTGTGACACTCTCCCCTGTCTCCCCCTCCAGCTCCAGAGCAGTGTGACAGAGTTTGAGTTCAGCCAGGAGGAGTACAGGCAGCTGCAGGTGGAGTTTTGGTCGAAGTTCTACGCCTGTTGTCTCCAGTACCAGGAGGCTCTGGCCACACCCCTGGCCCTGCTGCTCAACCCCTACACACACATGGTCTGTGTGCTCAAGAAGGTACAGGAGACACACACATCCAATTCCATCTTCTTTTTTTTTTGTATTATTTTCTATGGCACCATCAGTACATCCATAAAGACTAGACGGGAGAGTCATTGCCTGTGTCGTCCCTGACTGTGTGTTGTTGCAGGGTTTTGTGTCCTTCCTGTTGCCCTGCTTCGCAGTGGATCACCTGTATCTGTCCTTTGACGAGTACCTGTTCTCCGAGGAGGACACGCCCGTGGCTGATGGTAAGGCCTCCATCAGCTGTCTGTGTCTACTGGCTCTTCACGTCAAATGTATAGTAGCCATTTTGGATCAGTCTACTGGGTTTCAACTGTGAACAGAGAAGCCATTTTGGCTCTTGGTGGCAGGTTCCACAACAGTCCCTCTTCCATTTGTCTTTTTTTTGGGGGGCCAGTCCTGACCCTTTTCTCTTTTCTGTGGCCAGACCCCGAACTGGGTCGGGATGTGCTGCAGCTTGTCCAGTGTCTGAGGCTGGTGAGCGATGCAGTGCCAGGGGACATGGCCTACGAGATGGAGAAGGCCCTGGAGCATCTACAGACACCTGAGAGGGCTGCTGAGATGGTGCTGGAGAACCTGCTGGCCAATGACAAGTCAGTACACACCGACACTGACGCCCTATACACATTTAGGTATTTGCAGCGGTTTTGGATGGTCAGAGTTAAGACTCCTGGACTTCCAGTCTCCGCTGAAAGGGTTTTTATTGCAGAGGGCCAGGCTGAATCTGTATTGACACACTGAACAACCTGTTTCTGTGTCATCATAGTGAAAATGTCATCGAGGACATTCAGAACAAGCTGCAGGACATTCGTAACCCGGTGGCGGCCATGACCGTGCTGATCAGAGAGATGGACCTGGAGACAGACTCAGACCCAGGAGGGGAGAGGCCTCTAACTACAGGTTAGTTAATATTGACAGACTCAGAGCCAAGGGACCACTATCTACAGGTTAGTTAATATTGACAGACTCAGAGCCAAGGGACCAATATCTACAGGTTAGTTAATATTGACAGACTCAGAGCCAAGGGACCTCTAACTGTGGATTAGTTAATATTGACAGACTCAGAGCCAAGGGACCACTAAAGTACAGGTTAGTTAAGGGCTTTATTTTGGGGTGTTTTAGTGGTATTGACGTATCTAAGAGACCAGCGTGAAGTCATCTAACTGCCGTTTTGGCTGCGGTGTGTTCCCCAGGCCTGTCCCTGCCGGCGCGGCTCAGTCTGGCACAGCTCTATGGCAGCAGTGTGGCGGTGGCTGTGGTGTGTCAGGCTGTCTGTCAGATGGCCATGACCAGGGCCCTGTTCTGTCGGGACCTGCTCATTCTGCAGCAGCTGTACCTGCGCCTCGGAGACAATGTGAGGCCTGACACACACACACACACACCACCAGACAGAGACAACCTTTGCAATCATACATAGTAACAGATTGTAATGTGTGTACACCAGATTACCGTACTCCTTCACTTCTGGATCACAGTGCACCATGGACATTTTCAACCCAGAATGTTCCTTTCACTTACTAAAGGTGTGTGCGCGTGTGCGTGCGTGTGTGCGTGCATGCGTGGTCGTGTTCTCCAGGTGTTCCTGGGTGGAGGAGCTCAGCTGCTACAGCTACAACAGGACCTGATCCCTCGCAGCTCTCAGCTGCTGTCCTCCTACTATCTCCTGAAACACATCAGCCAGAGCCTGGCCACAAGTGTGCCTGTTGACATGATGTATGTAGACACATACAGACACAGAATCTTGACGTTGTTGAGTGGAGCCTGGTTAATGACGTTGTTTTCCCTCTCCAGAGATGCTAACCTGCAGCACCTGTCTGTTCTGGAGCTTTCTGATTCTCCCACTGTGGCCAGCAACCAATCAGGTCTGTATCAGTGTAGCCTTCCTGTTAACTCGAAGCCCCTTTCTAAGCAGCATTGGCAGTTTAGTTGTGAATTCCAGCTTACCTAATGTTCTCCTTTTCCTAAATATATACAACAATTTGGCATCAAATTGCCTAACTAACCGATCAAAATCTTACTTTGGTCAGAATGTTTCGGTTCTTCCATATTGTCCTGCTGACATCCTCGTCTGTTTAACACCACCTTGATTCCCCTGCAGCCCTGAGCCCCCAGACGGTGGTGGAGCTGTTCTACCAGAGTGTAGCGCGGAAGGCCATAATCACCCAGATCTACACCCAGAACCAGAGTCACTCCCCGGACACGGCCCTGCTCCACTGGCCCCACATGGTCTCCAATGTGGTCATCCTGCTGGCTCAGCAACTGTATCCTTGTACACACAGCCACGCTTGGCTACGTGGGAGTTAATGTTACCCTGGGAATGGTTGTTCATCTGCACTGCTGCTATGCTAGGCTAACTACAGTCCTAGGTGGACCTATGCAACGTCTGACCGGCCTGAGCTTTAGAGAACGACTTGAACTTCAGGTGTTTGTATTGAGGTGTACTGGATACGAGGTTCAGAGTACTTGAAGTTCTTGCACTACATCTAGTACTGTACCTGGAGCTCAGGAAATGAAATTCTTTGAAAATTGGTACTTTAAAAAGTACTCTGAAATTGTTTGTTATAGTTCAATACAATTATCCAGTTAATTTATTTCTGTTTAAATTATTAATTTACTGAATACACGGAAATATGGCAATACAGGAATTTTTACTAAAAACATAAAGATTTAATTTCAGATCATATTTAGGTGTTAAATCTGTCCCCTAAAGGGCTTTACCAGTGTGTCACTGTCCATGTTATTGTAAAGTACCTTGAATAGAATAACTCATTTAACGGCAGAATGTTTTTCTATTCTACAACAGTTAAATATAAAACAAAGGTCGTTGAAAACTACAATAAAGTGGTTATGCCATCCTTGAGCTTGACCTGCCTAAATAATGTCATGGTTGGTCCTTTACGATTTCTCTGTAGCTGGCCCAATAACCCAGGTTTTCAGTTCCCCGAATGTCTGATGGGAAACTGCCAGTACACAGCGCTACAGGTGAGACTCTTCCCACCAAATCAACACACACTATTTATATCTCCCGGCTGTATAAACCAGGGTTTTTTTTTTTAGGCAATGGTGGTACCCCAACCCCCACTCTCTCGTGCTCCACTGGAAGCTTCTCTGTGATATACTTTATATTATATCTGGCTACACATCTGAAAAAAGAAAACTATTTTAGTGTTATCTGCCGTTTTGTCCATGTCCACTAGAGCAGCTAATGCATGCTACAATGTCCTCCCTAATAGCAGCCAAAATATACAAGCAATATATCTATTCTTTACATATTAACGTGTTACATATTTGATCTTTATTTTTAACATAGGTAGGTTTTTATCTCCGTGTTTCTTTTGTTTTCCTCTGCCTGCCGATGACTAGTAGACATTTTATTGGATTTAAGTGCATCCAGCCTATTGTTTCTGCTTGGCTGTTTTACTAAGCCCCCAAACACATTGGTTCCACAATGCTTCTAGCATACAGAGGATGTCATTCTCTCTTCATTATGTTTGAGTCACCTGAAAACATTTAGCCATTGAGCATGAAAACCATGTTTATTATAAGATCTAATCACAAAAAATATGAACTCACTCATCAAGCGTTATAATTAATCACAGTCAATATTCTTGTCTGTTTTCGTTGTTATACTATGTTCTTGTTCATTTTAACTGGCATTGAAAACGCATCAGAGCTGTATCTATTAAAGCCTTGTAGCGTTGTTTTGTTCCATCCTTGCCTTGACCCCACATCATTTATCTCCCTCACTCGAATTCCTTCAGCTGTACTCTGCTGTTTGCGCTCATCCAGCGTCTTTACGTTCATGTATTTATATTGTTAGTGACTAAAATATGTTAACTGTAAATATTTTTTACATTGTATATTGCATATACAATGTTTTTGGTGACCGTACATACCCTAATCTGAACGTCTTTTCACCAGTCATCTTTGTCTGTCTCACAAACTCTATTGAAGAAAATCTGTGATTCTACTAGAAGTAAATTTTCCAATGTTACTCATCTCCGCGATATCAGGACCTGTATGCGAGGTTGCAAGATTATTGACACACGAAACCGGCGTACTCCACAAAATAAAACACTCAAGCATTATTTTTGTCTATACTATTCTATCTGTAAATCGACCTCTCCAAGCTCAAAATAGTCCAATTTGTGGGGAAACCTCCCCACCTGGCAACACTGCCGACATGAAAATGTTTTCCTCCTACAGTCTCATTTGCTGCAGTTTTTTGCAGGTATTTTATGTATTTGTATGAGTGCAAAATCATATTTTACCATGTTGACACACAGAGGCAGTGCAAGATTTTTGGAAGGCGGTGACCTTTGAGTTTCATATGCAGGAAAACCCCTGATAATCATCTCCCTAATGGGGAGATTAAAGATGTAGGCCGGCTTCTAATTGAAACCTTACTGATGTAATGAAAAGCCAAATCATTTTAAAGGTGCATTGTGTAGGTGCCTCTCACAAAGGTGCCTCTCACATTTACGAGACTGACTTATACAATAACACAACTTATCTCTTCCCTTGCCGAACAAGACCGGAATAGTATTAGCTAGGGTGGTTTAGAGTGTGTGTGTGTTGGGGTGGGGTGTAGTATTGTGTCTAAAACGAGTATGAGGAAACTGATTGATGGACCGGCGAGAAAGTATAATTAAACTTTAACAATACGATTTTGCCACTGTCTTTCCTCGTTGTAGGAATATGTGCGTCTCATCGGACCCTGGTGTCACATGAGTGTGGGCTCCTGCCGCTTTATGCTGGGACAGTGTTACCTGGCCAATGGAGAGGGATACAAGGTTTGTGCTTAGGTTATGTCATCCCGGTTTCAGGACAGTGGCTCTTTCTGTATGCTTTGTTTTATTGAACCAATGCTAGCATCAGCGCTTCATCTGTTTTGCAGTCTAATCATTACATTAAAGTCATGTAGCACATGTTCTTATTAAGCAATAAGGCACAAGGGGGTGTGGTTTATGTCTTATATACCGTCTCTAAGAGCTGTTGTTACACAAGACCCATAGCGGAGTGCCTGGACCCAGGCAATATACCACAAACTCCCAAGATGCCTTATTGCTATTATAAATCTATTACCAACACAGTTAGAAAGATAAAAAGATGCCGTATATATACAGTCTCATACAGCGGTCATCAGCCAATAAGCATTCAGGATTTGAACCAACTGGATGTAGTTGGTATACATCCAGTTGGTATCCAAGGCACACAGTGCCCCATGATTTCACATTATACTTGTAACTTTACAAACTCCTGAGTATTTTGTACAATACATTCACTGCGGCATTGAATTGTTTTTCCACAAAAAGTATCCCTTGTTCATTACAGTGGGGGGATGGAAAGTATAGTGTGGTTGGAATTATAACAATCCCTCTCCAATATGGAGGACCAAAGGGGTCAAAATTAAATAATTAAATATATAAATAATTAAATAAATATTATTTTAAGTGGAACATTAATAGGAAATATTTTTATAAGGCCCCTTTTAAAATAGTGGTATGATATTTCATAATAATACATTGTATTTCCAAAAAAAAATTATTTTCATATCATGTATTTTATAAAATCATTAATTTTTTTTATAATTTAATGGCATATTTCAACATTTAATGCCATATTTCAACATTTAATTACCTCTTTCAACATTTAGTGCCAGAATTCAAAGCGTATTTCGCGATCACAAGGGATATGTCAATCAGTGCAAGTGGGTGGTCTTTAGCCGGTGATAGGCTCATCCAGCGACATTGGCTTCACCAACAGTTGCTCGTTTGTGGGCGTTCAAACAGGATGTTGCTGCATTAGCGGTTGTACTGAGTTATAGAAATTTATCAAGTTTGTATGAAGAAATGTCTGGCAAAATCACTCTTATTGTGTACATATTTGGCAATAGAAATGCTAAAGCAAAAGAGAATGCTGATTGTCCCGGCCAGTGCGGTCGTTAGGCCTGGGCTTCCAGAGATATTGTGCCCAGAGTCTTTTTGGAATAGCCCCGGATCTTTTGACCCAATTCCAAAAATAAAATGAAGATGTCTGCTGGTTTTAGCTGACATTAAGGCAGATGGAATACGGCTAAGAAACTAACTCTAAGAGAGCAGACGTTTCCATAGCGCACGCTTTGGTTCAATTTCGCAGGGTTGTTATTTGCTAAACAGAGTATCGTTTCAGCAACGAAGCGCACCTGTTTTGGCAATGTGTCTGGTGAATGAAGCAAATCGGTGTTGCGTGTAACGGAGAATAACAATAAAAATATCCTTTAGTTCGCTTGATATTCGCTACACTAACGTGTAGTGCTAACACAAGCAGGAGCGAAAGACAGACTCATCCAGATGGTTCCCACCATAGTGTCGTTATGTGTCCCAGGGACATTCGCGTTGGCTAATAGGAATGTCACTATTCGTAGTTATACATTGCTCACCCATTGAAATAAACCTAATTTTCTTGACACAGTTTTGAACAGTTGCCTGGTAGACAACATTGTTTATACATTTGCACGCTAGCAGATAAAACAAGCGCAACTAATGCAGCAAAATCCTGTTTGAATTCCCACAAGCGAGCAACAGTTGGTGAAGCTAGTGTCGCCGGATGAGCCTATCAGCGGCTAAAGACCACCCAATTGCATTGATTGACATGCCCCTTGGGACCATGAAATACACAATGAAATACGGCATTAAATGTTAAAATAGGTCACAATATTATGAAAAAGGCCATGATATTATGAAATACATCTTATAATGAAAAAAATATTGGGAAATACATTGTATTATTATGAAATTATACATTGTATTATTATGAAATATCATACCATTATGTTTAAAAGGGGCATTATAAAAAAGGGGCATTCTTTCATAATGTGCCTCTTAAAATTATATTTAATTCATTAATTATATATTATTTAATTTTTACCTTTTTGATCCTCCATACTCCAAAGCCAATGAGCACAAGCAAATAACAACAAAAATAACATCAAAATAGGATTCTTTTTTTTAATATTAGATATGTTCTCTACATTATCTTACTTAAGCTCTAACCATTTCAGTGTGCTCCACCTTATAATATTCTTTAACTTATGTAAAATAATTATGTTTCATTTAAATTTTTCCCACACAGTTTTCCTTTTGAAAATTTACGCAGTATACACTATACACACCGCAGACTTTTATTTTGAAAGCAAAATACGAGAATTATGACCACTGACAGGTGAAGTGAATAACACTGATAATCTCGTTATCATGGCACCTGTCTGTGGGTGGGATATATTAGGCAGCAAATGAACATTCTGTCCTCAAAGTTGATGTGTTGGAAGCAGGAGAAATGGGCAAGCGTAAGGATCTGAGCGACTTTGACAAGGGCCAAATTGGGATGGCTAGACGACTGGGTCAGAGCGTCTCCAAAACTGCAGCCCTTGTGGGGGTGTTCCCAGACTGCAGTGGTCAGTACCTATCAAAAGTGGTCCAAGGAAGGAAAATGGGCGGCCAAGGCTCATTGATGCACATGGGGAGCGAAGGCTGTCCCGTGTGCCTGGTGCGTGTGAGTTGCTTACCTGGAGAACACATGGCACCAGGATGCACTATGGGAAGGAGGCAAGCTGGCGGAGGCAGTGTGATGCTTTGGGCACAGTTCTGCTGGGAAACCTTGGGTCCTGATATTTATGTGGATTTTACTTTGACATGTACCACCTATCTGAGCATTGTTGCAGACCGTGTGCACACTTTCATGGCAACGGTATTCCCTGATGGCATTGGCCACTTTCAGTAGGATAATGCGCCCTGTCACAAAGCAAAAATGGTTCAGGAATGGTTTGAGGAACACAACAACTAGTTCAAGTTGTTGACTTGGCCTCCAAATTTCGCAGATCTCAATCCAATCGAGCATCTGTGGGTTGTGCTGGACAAATAAGTCCGATTTATGGAGGCCCAACCATGCAACTTACAGGACCTAAAGGATCTGCTGCTAACGTCTTGGTGCCAGATACCACAGCACACCTTCAGAGGTCTAGTGGAGTCCATGCCTCGACGGGTCTGGGCCGTTTTGGTGGCAGAAGGGGGACCTACACAATATTAGGCAGGTGGTCTAAATATTACGGCTTTCATTTTGAAGGCAGAATTCCAAAACCGGAGGTCTTATTGGTTCTGCCGAATTTCTGCCTAATGTTTTCAGCATGACGCTAATCTATTGTAGCCGATTGTAGCTATCGCGTTGTGACAATTGGTTAGCTAGCTTGCTTCTTACCTTTGGTTGTCGCTCAGACGATGGCTACCTTTATATCAATGTCACAGCCACTTACAGTTCCCTGACAGTTCAACCCAGATGTACGTGTGCACAAACACAGCTAGTTACATTTTTTTGACCTCACTCCAGGGCTCTGCTCTGATGCTTGTGCGATAGTTAACTGTGCGTGAAGGTAAACTGCACTCAGCATGGGAAAAAAAATAGTATTTAATTAAAATATTCTGGTTTTCTATGGCGGCGCATCACAATTTAGCAGTGGCGAGCCGCCGTTGTTATTACAATGAGGGAAACACTGATTCATGCCTGTCCCTGTGTGACATTGACCCCCTGTGCTGTCATTTTGTTTTCCCAGGCACTGCAATGTTTTCAGGAGGCAGCCACTGAGGTGGAGAAGGAGGAGTTCCTCCTCAGATTGACAGGAGCTGAGGAGGAGCCAGTTGCCGCTGCACCGAGACTGCAGTACTACAACAAGGTTTATGTGGATTAAAACTAGAGGTTAAGACTACAGTACTACAACAAGGTTTATGTGGATTAAAACTAGAGGTTGAGACTACAGTACTACAACAAGGTTTATGTGGATTAAAACTAGGGGTTGAGACTACAGTACTGCAACAAGGTTTATGTGGATTAAAACCAGAGGTTGAGACTACAGTACTACAACAAGGTTTATGTGGATTAAAACTAGGCGTTGAGACTACGGTACTACAACAAGGTTTATGTGGATTAAAACTAGAGGTTTCGTTGAAACTCAACAATTTCCTCTAAGTAATACGATTTAAAATCATAAGTCTTCAAACGTAAATAGCAGTTGGTTATGTTGATTTATTCGGTTGCACGGGAGCAAGTCCAATTGCATGTCAGACTCAGAAGATACACAAACTGCAGGATGGGTTGCTCTAAGTCTTATGGCTACAGGAGGCTTTATTTACTCTTGACCAAAAGGGTGAATCTTTTTTCCAAAGGGTGTGAAAACAGAGGACTGGTGCAAAAAAATGCTGTGGCCATCTTCCTTTGTTTTCTCAAACAAAGAAATCGGCATTCCCACATTTAGATTTATTCAATTAGTTTCACCAAAAACTAAACTCTTGGTCTTGCTTCTCAGGTATCTCTTGATATCCATGAAAACATTTACCGGTAACAAAATATAAATTACCGTATACTCAAGACTACACCCTTGATCATCTCAGTCAATGTAGCCTAGGTTAGCACACATTCATTTCTCACAGTTGATCTGGATAATTAACATGTTAGGACATAACTTTGATCAGGATACAGAAATTGGTCTCTCTTAATGCAATCAATGGACAGGACATGAAAACAATCAAGGTATACCACGTATATCAAGGTATACCACGTAACTAAGGGTATACCACGGTTTACCCTTAATTAGGCTTTTGTAATTAATGAGGGGGTATCTTCGTGTCCTCTCTACCTCCAACGCATACAACTTTTTGTAACAGTTTTGTTAAACCAGCAGCCAAGGTGATGTAGGCTGTATAGAAGGGATTTGGTGATAAAGTAACAAACACCACATTTATTATATTCATCTCTGTAACAGCTAGCTAACCAGCTAGAAATATCACTCATGCTTAGCTAGTAATTGATTTGGTGATGATTCTTTTCTAAAAGCTATGTTTCATATTAGCTACATGTAGCATTCAGCTGTAAAGGCATTCACCACAGTCACAGCTTATAACCTTTTTGATGCTTCTCCACATTCTGTTTAAACAGGGGGTCACAGGCTCCAGCTCAGTTTCATGCTATCATTTTAACACTAAATACACACACACACCCTGAAAAAAATATTGGCCATAATTTGCGTTCTAAACACTGATTACCAATTATTTTCAAAGCCTCTATTCTGCCCAGATTAATCAGCCGGACCAATCCATTGATCAAACTCTAAGTAAAACCCTTCTCTTTTCAACACAAACTTTCATGTCTGGCTTTCATTTTGTGTGTGTTAGGTACTATGGTTACTGAAGGATGTTTTGTGTGTTAGGTGCTGTGGTTACTGAAGGATGTTTTGTGTGTGTTATGTGCTGTGGTTACTGAAGGATGTTTTGTGTGTGTTAGGTGCTGTGGTTACTGAAGGATGTTTTGTGTGTGTTAGGTGCTACGGTTGCTGGAGGATGTTGGTCTTCCGGAGTTGATTATCAATCTGGCCACTCTGGCCATTACGGAGGCGGTCGATGACCCCAGGAGTCAGGCTGCCCTGTGGACCCGCATCTTCAAACACCATCTGGATCTGGGCCATAACAGCCAGGCCTACGAAGCCCTTACCCAGAACCCCGACTCCAGCAGGTACGCTTTAAGGAGAGCCATAGGAGGGTAGAGCGCTAGAGAAAGGGACACTGGTAGTGCTTGTTCACCTCTGCAGTCAGGGTGTGTGTGACAGTATGTTTCCATGTGTCTGACTGTCCCTGTGTCCCCTCTGCAGTCAGGGTGTGTGTGACGGTGTGTCCC
>JACXGI010008088.1:0-34726 GCA_016801175.1 Esox masquinongy
GGACATGAGTTCTGTTGCTATCTCCTTTAGGGGGTTTGTAAGCTTGTCGACCATGGCAAATAGAGTGCGGGTATTGTTGATATTCTTGTTGATCATTCCCGATAAATGTTGCTGTCTGGCCCTGCGTAACTCATTGTTGAAGCTACCAAGGCTTTGTTTATATATATCATAGTGAATTTGAAGTTTAGTTTTCCTCCACAATAGTTTAATTTGATATGCAAACGTTTAGTGTAAATAGACAATTCTTATTTTCCAAATACACTGCTCTAAAAAATGAAGAGAGCACATAATCATCACAGTATAACACCAAGTCAATGAAACTTCAGGGATATCAATCTGTTCAGTGAGGAAGCATAAGTGATTGTGAATCAATGTCACCTGTTTTGGTGCAAATGAAAGTTACAACAGGTGCACTGGAGAGGCAGCAGCAAGACAACCCCCAAAAAAGGAATGGTTTTGCATGTGGTGGCCACAGACACAGTCTCCCCAGACTAAGCATTCAGTCTCATTTAACCACCAACCTGAGCCTCGCTGCGGAAAATAGAACCAGCCATTTTGGTAAATGGGAATAAACTGAACTTGGTGACACCCAACCAACTGTTGTCAGCTACCTATTCACACTTTACGAGCAATCTAAACACTGCCTGGTAATGGCTGTAAAATAGCAGAATCAACTAGCCACCCTGGTAAATGGGAATAATCAAACTTGGCAATGCCTGACCGACATCGGTTTCCTAATAACATCAGACGAAGCACTGTCAGACCACGTATGTAGACTCAGAAAAACCGCCCAACGTCTTACCGAGCAAGATCATTGCCAGGTGTGGCCCTTGGTCGTGATTATAGTTAATTTCAGAGTCATGCAGTTAAAAGAACAAAGCATTATTATTTCAAGCAATGACAAACAGGAAATGCAGAAAAATAGAATGACATGCAGAAGAAAATAAAACAGACCAGTAAAATTATAGTATAATGCTGATTTAGCCATCGCTTCTCATGTACTGCAAGCTGAAATCCAATATGTTTGCAGGTAGAATCTATTCCAATCCTGGGCAAACTGAACTCTAGAAATTGAAATGTGCATCATTGTATGATTACGCAAACCTGGAAGGTGCATTCCCTTTAGAAGATATATTCGATACACGCCATCCTGCTGAGAGATTTAGAAAAAGAAGAAAGAGTAAATAACCTGAGAAGATAGCAATTCCGTAGACCATAAAATACCAGAAAACGCCTACTTGTAAACCGGCCCCAAACCAGCAGAGAGCTCTGTGTAACTCCAGAGAGGTGGAAGAACCCACAATAACATCACAAAAACAAAGACCCACTCTATCATTGCACATCTGCCTTCTAAACAAATGCCTAAACTACAGGTTATTAGGGATGCCAATAGAGGATGCCAGTATATAAACAGTAATACAGAATGTCTGCATTATAACCTAACATAAAAACACAAGCAATTTACCATAAGGATAAACTATCACTAGAATTCACACCAACAACGCAAAATTGCCAAAAGCACACGTATCCAGAATGCAGGTGCAAATGCCAAAAGTGTGAGTCAGTTACCAACTAAAATGAATGTCGATCATAACAGCAATATTGAGCACAAAAAACACCACGGCAGACATCCAAAAAACACCGGGTAACATACCATATCACCTGCTACAATTCCGCGTGATTTGATACCAAACCTGATCAGATATAGCTGCAGGCAGCACCACCACATGCTGAAAATATCCTAGGTACCACAGTGCCAGGAGCAAAGGCTGTACTCCTAAGTTGTAATTCCCGAGCTCACAACATTCTGGCCGCATGTCTTGTAAAGCAGTGAGCACGGTGTCCATTTCAGAGATTACAGGAACACGGCTCTACCCCTCTGCCCGAAGTTACGGCCATCTTTGCTCCATGGGCGCGGAAGCCCTACGTCTCTGCACAACACCCTGCTCGGAATCCGACTTATTTGCTTCCAGCGGGAAGTCGAAAGACTCTTCGTGACAGACAGGGATGGGAGCACAACCTCCTGGGAGCATGTAACTTCCAAAATCCTTGACATTGGCTAATATCAAATCGAAATTATGGTTTGTACCCCAAATGAAAACGCCAGTCGGGGAATGCGATAACGACCCTGACCTAATGATTCAGAATAGGTTCCAGAACATGGACAAGAAACAATAATCTCAAAACAGTTCCTAAGTCTAGCAATTGCATGCTAAGGCGACTAGCAGACTGAATGAGTACCCTGAGTCATTGTGATAGCAGGGTTCGCACAAGGTCATTGAAGTACTCAAAGTACACAGAAATTTCAGTTCTGGAATACCTAGAAAATCACAGCTTCTTGGAGAAAGTTCTGGAAGTCATTGAAATTAAAATATATCTCATACCTGATCACAATTTACTCCTCATTCTTAATCTAAAAAATACTCTAATTCAGTTAAAATCACTGAAGCATTTTCTGAGCTGAGTATGAATTTAACATGCAAGCTACTTTTCCGCAGAAACAGTCACTTGTCTCTGCCTGTAATGCTCTCCCTCACTCGCTGCAGCGATTTTTCTGTCCAACTACCGGTAAAGAAAAATTAATCCAGATTGTCCTGAAATTAATCTTTACAGGTACTGGCTTTTTCTTAGCCAACATTTTTATTTCAATCGAGTTCCCAAAGCTTTCAAGTCAGCTAGGCTAAAAATCAAAGCAGGTATGCAGGGTTTTTCCCTCATAGAAGAATTTTTGGCACCCCCAAAGAGGTTTTAGCGAGCGCCGAAGGAAAATCACCAGCGCCAAAATGAGAATTGAAAAAAAATAGCATTTTAAATCCTCTCCGAATGTGTTTAATAGCAATTTATCAAACAACTATTGAACAAGCAGAACATAAACTGAAGTTTAATGAGATCCTCTAACCGACGTAATTTTCCCATGTCGGTTATTTCGGTTTTTCCTGTTAATACTTTCCCCTTAAAAACCCACTACCACGTGTGTAGTGACGTGACTCCGCTCCATTCAGTCAGCGGCATGGAACCAACATGGAGGAGAACTCAAACACAGAGTCCAATGAGCAAGTTGTACCAAAGAAAAACACAGTGTACGTCGTTTGGACACATTTTGGCTTCAGTAAAGACGACACCTAACAAAATGAAGTCAAATGTAAACACAGAAAAACACTTTCAGCGACCAAAGGTAATACCACCAATCTGTTTCAACATTTGGAGCACAATCACGTTACCGAATATGAACAGAGCATGACTCAAAAAAGAGAGACTGACAAGCGCCCATCAGCAAGTGCCTCCACAAAGCAGGTGTCGATAACACAAGCATTTCCAAATGCTACTCATTGTGAAATGGATTCAAAAAGGTGGAAAGAAATAACTGACGCCATTTGTTACTACATCACGAAGGAAATGTCTCCCATAGCTACAGTGGAGCGCAGTGGGTTTAAACACCTCGTTAAAACTCGCGACCAAAGATACTGTGCCATCGCGACCATGTTTTTCCTAAACTGCGCTGCCCAACATGTATACAACTTGTCGTAAAAAAGTAACTGTTGCACTGAAGTCTGTTCAGCACACATCTGATCAGGTAGGATGATGGACCCATACTTGAGCCTTACTCTGCACTACATTGACGATGAATGGAAGCTGCGCAACAGATGCCTTGAGATGGCTTATTTTCCATATTTTCTATCACACGTCAGAGATGATTGCACAGGGCCTGAGAAATATGCTATTCTGCGTGGGAACTCACGGAAGAGAACCTTGTGGCCATAACGACAGAGAAAGGCGCTAATGTTGTCAAAGCTGCACAGCTCAATGGATGGACACGGCAGCAGTGTTTTGGACACAGGCTGCACCATGCAATCGTTAAGTGCACGTCATCTTAACAGACACAATGCTATAATATTCAATAATCTAATTGGGGATATCTGGGTGGTGACTGGCTGCTATATTCTTTCTGTGTTTGTTCGTATGTGTCATAAATGATCATGTCTAATGTTTTTATAGGACTTTTTTGTTCTCTTTTTCTGTGCTGATGTTATTGTTAAGCACTTTGTTACATGTGTTTAAAAAGGTGCTATATAACTAATATTTTACTTCAGCAAACTAAAATACTGTGACAACAATAAAAAAACTGTTCATATAGCACCTTACTTAATGTTACAGTGTCCTTGATATTACAATGTTACAATGTAAACTTCACATTATAAAACAAAGCAAAAAAAACACAAAAATCTAAATAATCGTTCATTAATCGTAATCAAGGTAAAATGTTCAATTAATCGTGATTTTTAGGCCTATAGACTACCATGGCCTTGTCAGATCCTTTTATTTAGTTAATAAAAAGAGGAGGGTGAAGTGGTCTGAAGCAGGATGTGACCTCTGTAACTGACTGCCTCTCCCAACCCCACACCTCTGTCCCTCAAACTCACCCCCTCCCCCATTCCAATCTTTTTTAACCAGTTTTGTCAATGGGGTTTCATTTATTCAAGCATGATAGACATTTTTGTTTATCAAATGGTCAGAAATAAGAAAATGCATAGATTTCTATCATAAGGTAACTCATTGCCTTTACTGTACGCAGACCGATCATGCTTACTGCCGTGCGTAATCACCCCCCAAAAGTCCATTCTGAGCCAGGAAAAACCCTGGGTAAGGCAGCAACTGATTTCAATGTTGAGCACAAACAATGTAAACATAGATCCGGTTGCATGGGGAATTCTTTGACTATTTTTTTACAAAGACCCAAAATCTCTATACTATATGTGATTAAAATATGTGATTAACACTTTTAGTATTGGCATTGTCATTTAAACTATCCAGACTAAGTACTGGTTTTACCTAAATATATTCTACAATTTCACAGGTTACCGTGCAATAAACAACTATGTTATTATATTAGCTCATTTTAGCAGAGTTGCACGCTTGAACATGAGAAAAATAGACTTGATTTTTACATTTTACGCAGGATGACGCTGCTGACGATCGCTGCCGGTCTGTTTGCTTTCAGTCTAATGCATTTTAGCTCCACAATGAGCGCATGTGGACAAGTTGAAATGAATTGTTTGAAATTAATAAACAGTTACAGTGATATTATTTGGTTCAGGTGATGTCCTTGAAAATTTGAAAATTGTGCTTAAAAAAATATGTTGAATATGATTTTGTCATGTACATATGAAGACTGTGATTAAACATACAGACTTCGCCCTTCACAAATAACCCTTCAGGAATGCTGTTATTTGTGTGTTGCCCATTGTTAATTGAATATGCAAGACATCTCAATACTCAGAAGATCAAAAGCAAATTTGAATTAATATTGTAAATTGCTAATGTTGATGTGATTTTCTGTGGTGCTGAAAGTGTGTAATTGATTTGCATGTTGTTTGCATTATGTTTAAGACAGGCTTACAGCCATTTGTTTATTGAGTATAAGTGCGTGTGTGACAGTTTTAAAATAACAGTAGCAGGTGCTCCATGGGCAAATTGACATTGTTTGTCATAACTGTGTGTGTGTATGTGAATGTTTGTGTGATCAGATGACATTGTAGCTGTCACAATTGTCTTTTTATGCTGTCACAACTCTATTTGCAGCCTGATAATCAACACATGCTTCCCAGGCCATGTCTTCCTCACATTGACAGAAAGCTTTGTCTGTGCGATGGTACCAGATATAGTTTGTAGTTTATACAACTCTGTTAGCATGCAAGCATGTGTACATACTTGTTTGTTTTCAGAGTGTGTGTAGGTGTTTGTTTGAACTAATATAAGCAAACAATTTTTTTTGTGACATACACACGCCATGAATTCTTAAGGTTACTCGTAATAGGCTTTATCATGAAAAACCAGACCCACACACTAACACACCTACTTAAAAATCACTGCACATGGCAACTCTTTCCAGATATTCTCAATTGAATTGAGAGCTGGGCTTTGACTGGGCCACTCCAGAACATTGACCTTTCTGTTTTGGCTGTATGTTTGGGGTCATTGTCAAAGTCAAAAGTGAAAGTCATTTATTTATCAAATGCACCGAATAACATAGTGTCATTCTGAACAATGAAATTCTTGTGACATGCCATGCGATATCTACACAGTAGGCAATAAGTAATATATAAAGCTAAAATAAAAAAATGTACATAACAGTAGAGACTAGCAGCAATTCCAGAGAATGTCGAAGTGGGTATATGGACAGTATGAAAATCTTAAATATAATATTAAATATTATAAATATAAGGGCCTATTAATGGATACATTAAAATGTGTTAATGTACACTGAATGTACATAGAAAGTGACCAGAGCATATGAAGTGTTCATGTGATCAATAGATCAGTGTTGCTGGTTAAGAAGCCTTTTGGCCTGGGGGAAAAACTGTTTGTGAGTCTTGAAGTGTGTGTCATGATGCTCTGGTAACGTCTACCAGAAGGCAATAGTGTGAACAGCCATAGCCTGGGTGGCTGTAGTCTTTTATGATGTTCCATGCTTTCCTAAGGCATCGAGTATGGAAGTTGCCTTGCACAGAAGGGAGATGGCAGCCGATGTACCAGGCAGTAATGCATCCTCAGAGGATGCTCTCAATGGTGCACCTGTAAAAATTGGTGGGAGTTTTTGCAGACATGCCAAACTTCTTCAATCTCCTCAGGAATTATAGGCACTTTAGAGAATTTTTACCGCTCATTGTTCAAAATGAGACCCATGATGTTGGTGTCATCTGCAAACTTAAGTATGATGTTGGAGCTGTGTGTGGCCACACAGTCATGTGTGAACAGAGAGTACAGGAGGGGACTGGGGGGACTCCGATGCTCAGGGTCAGAGGTGGTGAGGTTGCCCTCTCTCACAACCTGGGGTCTGCTCGTCAGGAAGTCCAGGATCCAGTTCCAAGGGGAGGTGTTAAGACCCAGGGTCCTGAGCTTGGGAACGAGCTTAGTGGGCACAATAGAGTTGAATGCTGAGCTGTAGTCCACGAATAGCATCCTCACGTATGTGTTACTCTTTTTCAGGTGAGAGAGGGTGGTGTGTGCTGTCAGGGCGATGGCATCGTCCGTAGATCTTTTGGGGCGGTATGCAAATTTAAGGGGGTCCAAGGTGTCGGAAAGGGTGGAGCAGATGTGGGTTCTGACCAGCCGCTCGAAGCACTTCATGATGATGGAGCTACCGGGCAGTAGTCGTTCAGGCAGATGATGGAAGGTTTCTTTGGTACGGGGACAATGGTGGTCTACTTGAAGCAGTTGAGGACTCTATACTGATTCGGGGAGAGGTTGATATAGAGGTGAATACGTCCACTATCTGGTCGGCACACCCCCTGAGGACACTGCCTGGAATGCCATCTGTTCTTCGTGACTTCCAAGGGTTCACTCTTTTAAAAACTCTCCTCACGTCAGCTGTGGCTAGGGACAGAGTGCAGTCATCCTGGTTCTCAGCAAGCCTCAAAGAAGGAATAGTGTTGGTCGCCACAAACCGTGCATAGAAGGTGATGAGCTCATCTGGGAGAGAGGCGGCGGGATGGGCATCACCGCTGTTCCTCCCTTTATAGTCTGTGTTGTGTCACAGTCCACACCACATGCGTCTGGGGACAGAGCTGCAGTAGTTAGACTCCAACTTATCCATGTAGTCTCTTTTTGCATCTCTAATAGCCTTCCGTAGGTCATATCTGGACCTCCTCAAAGCCTCCAGGTTCCCAGAGCTATTGCAGAGGACCATGCTCTGAGCTTAGCACAAATATTACCGTTTACCCAGGGCTTTTGGTTGGGGAAAGTCCTGACATTGATCATCGGGACAACATCATCGATGCACATGCTAAGACGGAGTCTATGTATTCATCAATGACCCCATCAGCTGCAACACAGGCAATCTGCCAATCTGTTGTTTCAGAGCAGTCCTGGAGAGTGGTAATGTTTTCCTCACTTCAGGGCTGAACTGCCTTAAAAACCGGTTCTTCCTGTTTTAGTCGTTGTCTGTAGGTTGGGAGAAGAATGGAGGTGTGATCCGCCTTAACAAAGTTTGGGCAGGGGAGGGGTTTGTTGCTGTTCCGTATTTGGGAATAACAATGTTCAAGAGTCTGACGGGTAGGAAAGTTAATGTGCTGGTGTGTCGGCAAAACTTTCCTCATATCAGCCCTATTGAAGTTGCCAACAACAATAAAAGCTGCCTTAGGGCAAGCATCATCTAGTCCATTAATAACTCTATATAAGTCCTCTAGCGCCCGTGTTTTATCTGCCTGCGGGGGTATGTAAACTGCTGTGATTATAGCGGAGCTGAATTTCTGTGGAAGTTAGAAGGGCCATGCTTTTATAGTTAGGAGCTCCAGGTCTGGTGAGCAGTGTACCTGTTCACCAGACCTGTCTGCAAAAGACCATGTCCCAGGTCTTTTGCAGACTTCAGTAGGTTTTCTTCCAAGATTTCTCCATTTTGCCCTCTGTCTTCACAAGCTTTCCAGGCCCTGACACAGAGAAGCATCCCCATAGCATGAGGCTGCCACCACCATGCTTCATGTTAGGGATGGTGTACTCAGGATGATCTGCAATGTTAGGCTTATGTCAAACATAGCACTTAGCCAAAAAGCTATATTTTGGAATCATCAGACGATATAATCTTCTTCCACATGGTCTCAGAGTCTCCCACGTGCCACTAGCAGAGATTTCGTCAATTGGTTGCAACTATAGTATATATACCCTCCAGCTTTAAACATGCTGTTGTCACACCCATCCTAAAGAAACCTGGCCTGGACACTACTAACTTCCGCCCCATCTCCAACGTCCCCTTCCTTGCGAAAACCCTGGAAAGGACTGTTGCCACCCAACTTCAGTGCCACCTCCTCAATAACTGTCTGTTTGAGCCTTTTCAATCTCGCTTCCGACCACTTCACTGTACTGAAACTGCCCTCCTCAAAGTTGTTAATGACTTTCTTGTCTCTGCTGATGCTGGCGCCCTCAACATCCTTATCCTGCTTGACCTGAGTGCTGCCTTTGACACAATCAATCACCAGATCCTCCTCACCAGGCTCAAAGCCTTGGGTGTTGAGGGAGCCACACTTTCCTGGCTACACTCATACTCATTTCGGTCTATGGTCATAATTCTGACTCAGCTGTAGTGACACAGGGTGTCCCCCAGGGTACTGTTCTTGGGCCCGTGCTCTTTATCATCTACATCCACCCCTTTGGTCAGATCCTCCATCACCTTAAACTGGACTTCCACTGCTATGCCGATGACAATCAGATCTACCTCAGCACTAAATCCCTCACCAACCCTCCTCTGTCTCATATTGAAACTTGCCTGGCAACAATAAAAACCTGGCTGCAGCAGAACTTCCTCAAGCTTAACGGTGACAAAACTGAACTTCTACTACCTGGTACAAAATCCACACTAACCAAAGCTGGCACCTTCACACCCACTATTGATGACTCTGTTGTATCTCCATCCCTTCAAGCACGCAACCTCGGTGTCATACTGGACTCCTCACTCAGCTTCGAACAACACACAAAACAGTCAGTCAAATCCTCATTCTTCCACCTCCGCAATATTGTCAAGTTACAGTCTTCCCTGTCCCGCTCTGCCACTGAAACCCTAAAACATGCATTCATTTCTGCCCGTCTTGACTATTGCAATTCTCTAATTCTCTGGCATTAACTCTTCATTAACTCTTCATCTCTCAGCTGCAAGACTTCAAATCCTGGCAGCACATCACCCCCATCCTACAAGAACTCAACTGGCTCCCAATCTCTAAATGCATTGACTTCAAAATTCTTCTTCTCACGTATTAAGCCCTCCACCGTCTTGCTCCACCCTATCTCTCGGACCTTATTCCCCAATACCATTCCTCCAGGTCACTCCGCTCTGTCACTGCTGGCCTCCTTATTATAATAATAACACATTAAATTTATATAGTGCTTTTCAAGAACCCAAAGACGCTTTAGAATACATACATAACAAACAACAACTTCAACCCTCGGTCCAAGTTGCGGAGCTTTGGAGACAGGGCTTTTTCAAGGGCTGCTCCAAGACTTTGGAATGCACTTCCAAAATTCATCTGTGACTCTAAATCTGTTGCCATCTTCATCCACCACCTCAAGTCTCATCTGTTCAAACAAGCCTATCCCTAGCTCCTGCCCTACGTTGTTTGACCCACCCCCCTTTTTGTTTTTGTTTTGTTAGCTATCATATGTCTCATTGCTCTGTTGTTGTTTGTTATGTACAGTATCTCACAAAAGTGAGTACACCCCTCACATTTTTGCAAATATTTGATTATATCTTTTCATGTGACAACACTGAGTAAATGACACTTTGCCACAATGTAAAGCAGTGAGTGTACAACTTGTATAACAGTGTAAATTTGCTGTCCCCTCAAAATAACACAACACACAGCCATTAATGTTTAAACCGCTGGCAACAAAAGTGAGTATACCCCTAAGTGAAAATGTCCAAATTGGGCCCAATTAGCCATTTCCCTCCCCGGTGTCATGTGACTCGTTAGTGTTACAAGGTCTCAGGTGTGAATAGGGAGCAGGTGTGTTAAATTTGGTGTTATCGCTCTCACACTCCCTCATACTGGTCACTGGAAGTTCAACATGGTACCTCATGGCAAAGAACTCTCTGAGGATCTGAAAAAAAGAATTATTGCTCTACATAAAGATGGCCTAGGCTATAAGAAGATTGCCAAGACCCTGAAACTGAGCTGCAGCACGGTGGCCAAGACCATACAACGGTTTAACAGGACAGGTTCCACTCAGAACAGGCCTCACCATGTTCGACCAAAGAAGTTGAGTGTACGTGCTCAGCATCATATCCAGAGGTTGTCTTTGGGAAATAGACATATGAGTGCTGCCAGCATTACTGCAGAGGTTGAATGGGTGGGGGGTCAGCCTGTCAGTGCTCAGACCATACGCCACACACTGCATCAAATTGGTCTATATGGCTGTCGTCCCAGAAGGAAGCCTCTTCTAAAGATGATGCACAAGAAAGCCCGCAAACAGTTTGCTGAAGACAAGCAGACTAAGGACATGGATTACAGGAACCATGTCCTGTGGTCTGATGAGACCAAGATAAATTTTGGTTCAGATGGTGTCAAGCGTGTGTGGCGGCAACCAGGTGAGGAGTACAAAGACAAATGTGTCTTGCCTACAGTCAAGAATGGTGGTGGGAGTGTCATGGTCTGGGGCTGCATGAGTGCTGCCGGCACTGGGGATCTCTACAGTTCATTGAGGGAACCATGAAGGCCAACATGTACTGTGACATACTGAAGCAGAGCATGATGCCCTCCCTTCGGAGATTGGGCCGCAGGGCAGTATTCCAACATGATAACAACCCCAAACACACCTCCAAGACGACCACTGCCTTGCTAAAGAAGCTGAGGGTAAAGGTGATGGACTGGCCAAGCATGTCTCCAGACCTAAACCCTATTGAGCATCTGTGGGGCATCCTCAAATGGAAGGTGGAGGAGCGCAAGGTCTGTAACATCCACCAGCTCTGTGATGTCGTCCTGGAGGAGTGGAAGAGGACTCCAGTGGCAACCTGTGAAGCTCTGGTGAACTCCATGCCCAAGAGGGTTAAGGCAGTGCTGGAAAATAATAGTGGCCACACAAAATATTGACACTATTTGGGCCCAATTCGGACATTTTGGGCCCAATTCGGACATTTTCACTTAGGGGTTTACTCACTTATGTTGCCAGCGGTTTAGACAACAATGGCTGTGTGTTGTGTTATTTTGAGAGGACAGCAAATTTACACTGTTCTACAAGCTGTACATTCACTACTTTACATTGTAGCAAAGTGTCATTTCCTTAGTTTTGTCACATGAAAAGATATAATCAAATATTTGCAAAAATGTGAGGGGTGTATTCACTTTTGTGAGATACTGTATGTATTGTAAAGCTTCTTTGGGTCTTTGAAAAGCGCTATATAAATATATTAATGTATTATTATTATTATTATTATAGTTTCTCTTTTTGCCACTCTCCCATATTGGCCACTTTTGTGAAGCACCTGGGCAGCTATGCTATTGAAGACTGCAACTCCTTTGGTGATCTCCCTAATTAGTGCCCTTCTCGCTAGGATACTCACTTTTTGAGCGTGGCCTGTTCTAGATAGATTCACAGTTGAGCCATATTCTCTGCATTCCTAATAATGTACTGTATTGTTGGGATATGGTTTGTGTTTAAATTTGTTGATCTATGTTTACAGCCATCCCGTCTTGTAAGGATAATGGATCTTAACCTGGGGGAACGTTTCTCCTGGCAGTAAACCACTCCCAGATTCCTTGTTTTCCCCTTCCCTATAAATATATTGTTGATGCTGTGCTTCTAGGTTGTACTAATCAACTGTGGGACCTCCCAGCGACACCTTGATTGCACAAAATGGACTCTTTTCAACTAATTTCATGACTTCTAACGGATTAGATTAGATTCAACATTTTTGTCATTAAAGTACAAGTACAGTACAACGAAATGCAGTTATAGCATCTAACCAGAAGTGCAAATAGAAGAGGAATTTTAAGTGCAAATAGAAGAGGAATAGAAGCAGAATTTTACAAGTATGAAGTATATGTACAGTGGATATAAAAAGTCTACACACCCATGTGAAAAAGCCAGGTTTTTGTGACGTAAAAGAATAAGACAAAGATAAATCATGTCAGAACTTTTTCCACTTTTAATGTGACCTATAATGTGAACAATTCAATTGAAAAACAAACTGAAATCTTCGAGGGGGAAAAATTAAAACCTTAAAATAACCTGGTTGCATAAGTGTGCACACCCTCTTATAACTGGGGATGTGGCTGTATTCAGAATTAACCAATCACATTCAAACTCATGTTAAATAGAAGTCATTACACACCTGTCATCATTTTAAGTGACTCTGATTAATCACAAATAAACTTCAGCTGTTCTAGTAGGATTTTCCTGATATTTTCTTAGTTGCATCTCAGAGCAAAAGCCATGGTCTGCAGAGAGCTTCCAAAGCATCAGAGGGATCTCATTGTTGAAAGATATCATTCAGAAGGGTACAAAAGAATTTCCAAAGCATTAGATATACCATGGAACACAGTGAAGACAGTCATCATCAAGTGGAGAAAATATGGCACAACAGAGACATTACCAAGAACTGGACGTCCCTCCAAAATTGATGAAAAGACGAGAAGAAAACTGGTCAGGGAGGCTTCCAAGAGGCCTATAGCAACATTGAAGGAACTGCAGGAATTTCTGGCAAGTACTGGCTTTGTGCTACATGTGACAACAATCTCCTGTATTCTTCATATGAATGGTCTATGGGCTAGGGTGGCAAGACGGAAGCCTTTTCTTACAAAAAAAACATCCAAGCCCGGCTGAAGTTTGCAAAAACCAACATCAAGTCCCCCAAAAGCACGTGGGAAAATGTGTTATGGTCTGATGAAACCAAGGTTGAACTTTTTGGCCTTAATTCCAAAAGGTATGTTTGGCGCAAAAACAACACTACACATCACCCAAAGAACACCATACCCACAGTGAAGCATGGTGGTGGCAGCATCATACTTTGGGGCTGTTTTTCTTCAGCTGGAACTTAGTCAGCGTGGAGGGAATTATGAGCAGTTTCAAATTTTGGCACAAAACCTTCAGGCGTACGTTAGATAGCTGAAGATGAAGAGGAAGTTCACCTTTCAGCATGACAGCGACCCAAAGCACACATCCAAATGCACAAAATCATGGCTTCACCCGAAGAAGATTAACGTTTTGGAATGGCCCAGCCAGAGCCCAGACCTGAATCCAATTGAACACCTGTGGGGTGATCTGAAGAGGGCTGTGCACAGGAGATGTCCGCGCAATCTGTCAGATTTGGAGCGCTTTTGCAAAGAAGAATGGGCAAATATTGCCACGTCAAGATGTGCCATGCTAATAGACTCCTACCCAAAAAGACTGAGTGCTGTAATAAAATCAAAAGGTGCTTCAACAAAGTATTTGTTTAAGGGTGTGCACACTTATGCAACCAGGTTATTGTGAGTTTTTTATTTTTTATTTTTTCCCCTCAACGATTTCAGTTTGTTTTTCAATTGAATTGTTCACGTTATAGGTCACATTAAAGGTGGAAAAAGTTCTGACATGATTAATCTTTGTCTAATTCTTTTACATCACAAGAACCTGGCATTTTAACAGGGGTTTGTAGACTTTTTATATCCACTGTAGGTTAAGGTTAGGGTTAGGTTTAGGGGTAAGATTAGGGCAAGGGAGCATGCAATTTTTATTTTCTGGTCCCCATGAGGATAGCCATACAAACTTGTGTGTTTGTGCGTGCGTGTGCATGTGTGCGCATCTGTCAGGTTTGCATTTTTCACTGCTCATCAGTCTGTGCACAGAAATAGGACAAAGTACTCTTAGCTTAGCATCAGGTAGATTGGAATGCCATGCAATGCGCTTCAAACACTTTCAATGTTGTTTGGCCATGACAGCTCTGCTGTTTGTCTCTGACAGAGAATTGTAGGATGGCTCTCTATTATTCTTTCTAGTCATGGGCTATATCCCAAATGTAGGGCACTATATATTTCCTGTAGGGCACTATATAGGGAGTAGGTTTTCATTTGGGACTCAGAACTGTTAGTCATTTCAGAGAAAATAGCCTGCATTCCCTTTCAAAGTCCCCTAATCTCAACACGGAAGACATTTGCGGCCCTGTGGCTTTCCCTCAGAGGAGGAAGAAGGAGATAAGAGGGGGGAATGCTGTCTAAATCCTCATAACTAAATGCCCCACTGGTTTTTGGTTATTCCCTTATTCATCGTTTATACAGGACTGTGAAAGGGAAAGCTGGAGCATCAAACAAGAGGTGCTGTGGTGGATGAGTGTGCGTGCGCGTCTGGAATATTATTAGATAAGTGAGTGGATTTAGTCACAGCATTCAGTCATCTCCACAACACCCTCAAGATGAAACGCACAGACACAAACATCTCAGATTAAAAACCTGGGGTTGAATTCATATGGGGTGCAGCTTGTCATACTCAAGTTTCAGGTTCTGCATATCACTCAGCATCACAAAAAAGACCTACTTCCAAACTGAATTCTTGACCCTTTCCTCAGATAACCCTAAAGGCCTTCTAACAAATCAAACACTTTACTCTGCCTTATCACAGATGTGATTATTCATACTGTTTTTTGACCAGCTCCTTAAATAAAAGCCATGTAGTCAGGGTGAATTGATAGTACACTAAAGAAACACACTGTTTGCAGCAAGACATTTTCAGTGTTTCAGTGTATTTTTTATTTTATTTCTTAATAATGGATACAGATCAAATCAATGTGCCTGTGCAAATGCTCACATTCAAATGTAATTTCCACTTTCAATATTAAGTTGTTTCAGATCAGTATTTCACTTTTTTCAATTTAATGTTAGATAGTCCTTAGCCTTAAAGAAGTTTTTGTGTCAAAGGGAACTGTAATCCATGGTTTCTTCAAACTATATAGAGCTAACTTTTACCACTGCCTGCTAGAAAAAGCTATGGAAATGATGGGGTCATGTAAACATGTACATGTTTTTATCACGTGAAATCCACCCCCCAAATCGTTTACTGTTACTTTATTTTAAAGGAAATTTAAAGGATGATCATGCTCACACAAATCCATTAATTTGCATTGGCAGGTTAAAGACAACGGAACTGTGGATTAAATATTTTCTTGGCCAATGGACTACTTTCAGTTGAGAAACCATTTATATCCCTGTTTCCAAAAAGTTGGGACGCTGCATAAAATGCAAATAAAAACAGAATGCTATCGTGTGCAAATCATAAATCCCTAGATTTAATTGAAAATAGTACCAAGACAACATACCAAATGTTGAAACTGAGAATTTGTATTGTTTTTGGAAAAATACATGCCAGCAACACATTTAAAAAAAGTTGGGAAAGGGGCACTGTGTTGTTGGCACTGTGTTGCATTACCTCTTCTTTTCACAATACTCTGTGTTTGGGAACTGAGGATACCAATATTGCTGTAGTTTTGAAACTGAAATGTTTTCCCATTCTTGCTTGATATAGGATTTCAGCTGCTCAACAGTTCGGGGTCTCCTTTGTTGTATTTTTCAGTTCATAATGCAAAAAATGTTTTCAAAGGGTGACTGGTCTGGACTCCAGGCAGGACAGTTTAGCACCCAGATTATTTTACTATGGAGCCATGCTGTTGTAATATATGCAGAATGAGGTTTGGCATTGTCTTGCTGAAATAAGCAAGGCCTTCCCTGAAAAAGACGCTGTCTGGATGGCAGCATATGTTGCTCCAAAACCTGTATATATTGTTCAGCATGAATGGTACCTTCACAGATGTCAACCATGCCATGTACACAAATGCAGCTCCATACCATCACAGATGCTGGCTTTTGAACTGTGCGCCGATAACAAGCCAGATGGTCCCTCTCCTTTTAAGTCCCGAGGACGCAGCGTCCAGAATTTCAAATTTTTATTCATCAGACCACAGGACAGTTTTCCACTTCACCTCAGTCCATCTTAAATGAGCTTGGACCCAGAGAAGGCAGCGGCATTTCTGGATCTTGTTTATATATGGTTTCTTCTTTGCATGGTTTTAACTTGCATTTGTGGATGCAGCAACATTCTGTGTTCACAGACAATGGTTTTCAGAAGAGTTCCTGAGCCCATGCAGTGATTTCCACTACAGAAAACAGAAGTTTTTAATGCAGTGCTTTCTGAGGGTTCAAATATCACAGCCATCCAATACTGGTTTTTGGCCTTGTCCCTTGCATACAGAGACTTCTCTGAATCTTTTAACAAACAAGCAAGTTTATTTATATAGCACAATTCATACATAGAAGCAATTCAATGTGCTTCACAAAGAAAAAGAAAAAATATAAAAATACAATAGCATAAAAACAAATACTCAAATGAAAACATAAAAAAAAACATGATAATAATATAACAATGAATAAGAAAATAGAAATAGAATAAAGACGGGATAAAAACATTAGGAAGCTATAAAAGTTGTAAGGCTAAACAGTGTGGTTATGTTTAAGCGCTCAGTCATAGTCGTGTGAAAAGGCATGTGTTTTTAACCTGGATTTGAAAATGTAAATGTTTGGGGCACGTCTAAGATCTTCTGGTAGTTTATTCCAGTTGTGTGCAGCATAACTGCTAAATGCAGCTTGGCCATGTTTAGTTTGAGCTCTGGCCTCTAATTGCTGACCTGAGTTCATGGATCTGAGAGCCCTGCTCGGTTTATATTCTTCAAACATATCAGAAATGTATTTGGAGTCTAAACCATTCTGTGATTTATAAACTAAAAGCACCACTTTAAAACCTATTCTGTAACTGACTGGAAGCCAGTGCAAAGATTTAAGAACTGGAGTGATGTGCTGTGTTCTCTTGGTCCTGGTTAACATTCTAGCAGCAGCATTCTGAATGAGCTGCAGCTGTTTTACAGTCTTTTTGGGGAGTCCAGTTAAGAGGCCATTACAGTAGTCAACGCTACTAGAGATAAAAGCATGGATGAGCTTCTCTTGGTCTTTTTGGGACACCAAACCCTTGATTCTGGCTATATTATTAAGATGATAGAATGCTGTTTTGGTGACCGTTTTGATATGACTGTTAAATGTGAGGTCTGAGTCTATCAGAACATCAAGATTACGCACTTAGTCCCTGGTTTTGAGGGCCCGAGAATCCAGCTCTTTACTAATACTTACTTTATTTTTGTTGCCAAACACAATCTCTGTTTTATTTTGGTTTAATTGTAGACAATTTTGTTTAATCCAGGTATTTATGTGCTCTATACAGTGACACAGTGAGTCTATTGAGCTGTTGTCATACGGTTCGAGAGCCATATATATTTGAGTATCATCTGCATAGCTATAGTAGTCAATGTTGTTGTTCTGTAGAATTTGGCCAAGAGGTAGCATATAGAGATTGAATAGAAGCGGTCCGAGAACTGATCCCTGGGGAACTCCGCATGTCATAGCCACCCTATCAGATTCATGATTGTCAATGGTGACAAAGTAACTCCGACCATCTAGATAAGATCTGAACCAATTAAGGACTGTCCCGGAGAGTCCTACCCAATTTTCCAGCCTATCTAGAAGTGTTCTATGACCTACAGTGTCAAATGCTACACTGAGATCTAATAGAACCACAACTGTTATTTTCTTGGAACCAGTATTCAGCCGTATATGATTTAAAACTTTTATCAGGGCCGTTTCAGTGCTGTGGTGAAGTCGGAAGCCTGACTGAAATTTCTCTAAGAGACTGATTGAGTTCACAAAATTGCTGAGTTGATTGAAGACAACCTTCTCAATGATCTTGGCAATAAAAGGGAGATTTGATACAGGTCTATGGTTGTTCAATAAAGATGCATCCAGTGTTCTCTTTTTTAATAGGGGCTTAATGGCAGCTGTTTTTAGAGATGTTGGGAAAATGCCTGATTGCAGAGAGCTATTAACTATTTGCTGTAGGTCCATTGTTACAGAGTTAAAAATCATTTTAAAAAAGTCTGATGGCAGTGTGTCGTGACAACATGTGGAAGCTTTAAGATGTCGAACTGTTTCTTCTAGGGAGTTTTGACCAATTGTATTAAATTGCGACATAATAACCAAGTTATGTCTTGATGGTCGTAGTGATGGTGCAGTGTCCATGTTAGACTGTGTAGTTCTGATGGTCCGTCTAATACTTTAAATTTTTTCACTAAAGAAACACGCTAATTAATTACATTTCACAGTGGACATGAGATCTGATCCTATCTGCTTTAGGGGGTTTGTAAGCTTGTTGACCATGGCAAATAGAGTGCGGGTATTGTTGATATTCTTGTTGATCATTCCCGATAAATGTTGCTCTCTGGCCCTGCGTAACTCATTGTTGAAGCTACCAAGGCTTTGTTTATAGATGTCATAGTGGATTTGAAGTTTAGTTTTCCTCCACTTACTGTAACATGTCAACCTCCACATTCCTACATTCTCTTTTCAGTGCGCTTACCATCATGGTGTTTCTCCATGGTGTTTTCTGTTTGCTCATAGTTTTCTTTACCTTTACCGGTGCAACACGGTCCATGACATTCAATATTTTGGCATTAAAATTATCTAGGAGTACATCAACTGACTCAGCACTTACTGTTGTAAAGATAGCTATGGCTTCCGTAAACTGAGCATTGGTACTCTCATTAATGTACCTTTTCTTAACAGAAATTGAGTTTACTGGAACATCCAGGGTGGTCAGTGATTCAAAAAAGACAGAAATTATCAGACAAGGCCAAGTCTTTAACCATGCCAGAGGAAATATCGAGACCTTTAGAGATAACCAGATCTAGAATGTGGCCTTGAGTGTGTGTACGCTCTTTCACATGTTGAGTGAGATGTAAAAGTGTCAAGTAGAGCATTAAGTTCTTTGGCATTATTGTCCGTATTATTATCTATGTGGATGTTAAAATCCCCTGTTATAATGAACAAGTTACAATCAACTGATATAACAGAGAGTAGTTCAGCAAAATCATCCATAAAATTTGCAGATTATCGTGGAATTCTGTTATAGTGGTTAAAAACAAAATTATGGGGGCACCCTTCAATGTTAAAGAAAGGTATTCAAAAGAAATAAAATTATCAAGTGTATTCTCAATTGCGCTGGGATGTATCTTTGAATGGGGCAGCCACTCCTCCTTTCCTAACATTTCGACACATATTCATATAACCAAATTTTTCGGTTGCTGTCTCGTAAAGAACAGTAGCACTACAATCTTCTGTTAGCCACGTTTCAGTGAGAAACATAAAATCTAGGTTGTAGGATATTATAATGTCATTTACCAAGAATGATTTGTTGGCGAGAGATCTGATATTAATTAAGTAAAGCCAGCTTAATAGATATTATAGGGGTTCCTGAACTAGTAGGTTGACGTATCACAGTTAACAGATTAGACAGGTTTACTTTATAAGTTGCATGCACTCGATTCCTTCTATTTCTAATCAAGACAGGAATAGAGATACCGGTGAGAGGGAGAGGGTGAGTTTGGTGAAGGGGGGGTGGGAGTTGTTGCACCCCCACTTGGGACAAGGACAACTTCTGGAAGCATTGGGTGATTTTAATCAGAGGGTCAGGTGAGGGGGGTGGATACTCTGCCTATTAGTACTGTCTTTCATGCTTATCTTGTTTGGAAATGGCATTCCAAGGGCGTGTCATATGTTGGCACCAAGCAGCTGGCATCACATGATGTTTGGATGAACCCCATCAGGTCTAAAGCGGTCTTTACAGTTCCAAAAGATATTGAAATTGTCAACAAACTTAATCCCGTGTGTGAGGCATGCTGATGTCAGCCACGTATTCAGCCCAAGGAGTCTGCTAAAAGATTCAATTTCTTTCCCCAAGGTTGGAATGGGGCCTGAGATGAAAACATGTTGTAGTTGAAGGTTGCTTATTTTCTACAGTAGCATAGAATTATCCTTTTTCAGGATCTCAGAGACAGTTTTCCTTCGCAGAATGTCAAAAGACAGTGTGGATAATACTCGGCATGTTGCTTGGATATGTAGAGAGAATAACTGGCAACATTTCTGTTAGCTCTCTGACCGATGTGCAGGGTTGGGTAGGTTACTTTTTAAATGTAATCTGTTACAGTTACAAGTTACCTGTCCACATTTGTAATCAGTAACGTAACTTTTTGATTACTGAAACTCAGTAACGTAATCTGATTACTTTGAATTACTTTTAGATTACTTTCATATTAAGAGGCATTAGAAAACAAATAGGAATAGCCTATAACCAATTGAAGACCTTTTGGCAATAAATGGCAATTTCTCGAAAAGGGTATTGACATTATTGTATATAAAAATCAAGATATCCGTAGCTTTTTGCGCATACACTAAATCTACAGTAGTCCGATGTTTTGCTCCACAACCACCAACATTGTCAAAACGTTGCAGAAACCCCAGGCACGCGAACGCACAATTGTAATTGTGAACATCCGCACACAAATACGTTTTACTCGCGCGAACGTAACCTGCGATTATTAGGGCTGCCGTACCATGCATTTTCAAAATGTAAATGAAAGAAATAAACTGTGATTATACACCTGCACTCTTAGCTTAAAGTCAAAGTCGTCAGCAGTCAATGATAACCAATGAACGCAATTGTCTGAGATGCAAAGCAGGCAGAATCACATGGCCTACCTGTATGGACGGAGTTGAGTTGGCTACATCAAATGCAATCATCCTTTGGCAGAGTGCTTCCCAACACACCTTTTCTCCTCAAATACCGTGATAAATTCCATATAATGTTTTACCTTGAAGGCAGCGTCATGTTACAGGTATCTAACAAATAGCTGCCTAATCTTCTAAACAATTCCTGTCTGAGTTGTTCAGTGCAACTCTTTCTGGCTGTGTTGTTCGGTGCATCTGACAAATAAACCTTGAAACTTGAAAAAAAACGTGTCGCCTATTGTTCTCAGAAATGTGTTTGATAGTAGAAAGCTAAATCACATTTTATATGGGTCGGTTAATATTATCGTAGATATACTGTACTCTGTTTTTATCAGCCACCCAACCAACCAAAACGGGAGAAAATTAAACTAGTGCTTCATCGGTCACTAATCTGGTTATGCGCGCCCACCTTTGCTCGCATGATGATCACACACAACAATGAGGCGGGCAATTTTTATTTTGATTCGAGTAACGATGTTTTTAAAACATTTAAAAACAAAATCAAGCATGCAACGTGTAGTAAGTATTTCATGCACCTAATCTTTTTGAATTGAAGTAATCTAAATGTAATCATAAATTTTTTCAAAAGTATCTGTAATCCGATTACAATATTTTAGTTTAACGTAACGGATTACAGTTACTGATTCTTTGTAATCCATTACTCCACAACTCTGCCGATGTGTCAGCCATGGTTAGGTTTTCAGACTTTCTGATATGCCTGGTTATATTGTCCCCAATCAAGGTAGTATCTGGTTTATCAAATGTGGAGTTGGCAAAGTTTCTTCTTTCCCTCGTCCCATCTGTGGTTTTAGGGCTATTTCTTGGGTTTTGGTTAGCCTTAATGCTAGTGTTGTGGTTAGCTTCCCTAGGTTCATTTACACACATTTTGTTCCGAGTCTGTGGATCGTACCTGTTTTGAAGTGAGAGTTCAGGTGGTGGATTGGACGTTGGTGCTTTCTTATTTGATTTCTTGCTGGATTTGCCTCTGCGGTGAATGACGTCAGACAAATCCCGGCTGGAGTTGATACCTTCGGTCTGGCCCCAGTGCTGTGCCAGTAAGCACCGGGGCTTTTAATTATATTATGTACTGTGATGATGAGATCCCCAAACTCTTTGCAACTTTACATTGAGTAACGTTATTCTTAAAATGTTGCACTATTTGCCTACACAGTCTTTCACAGAGTGGGCACCCTTCCAAATCTTTACTTCTGAAAGACTCATCCTCTGGGATGCTCTTTTTATACCCTGTCATGTTACTGCCCCTTTGCCAATTAACTAATTTAGTTGTGAGATGTTCCACCAGGTTTTTGTTTTTAGCCTTACACAACTTTTCCAGTCTTTTGTTTCACCTGTCCCAGCTTTTTTGAAAGGTGTTGCTGGCATCAAATTCAAAGTGGGCTTTGTACAATTTTCTATTGAATATAGGGTTTAAATGATTTGCACATCATTGCATGCTGTTTTCTTTTACATTTCACACAGCATCCTAACTGTTTTGGAAATGGGATTGTAAGATCAAGCCTGAAAATTATTCTTTAATGTCATCTTTACACAGCAAAACCCAATGAAAGTTCTTCCCTTTCCTGTGTTTCCTGTGTGCTTTTGTGTTTGTACACCACCACTACGGTCTGTAATAGTTTTTTCACCTTCAATATCAGACCTTGAATTTTAGCCGGGGGATGGGATTGAAAAATGAACCCCCTGAATGACATGATTAAGCCACGCCAGGCCCTTCTCACATATTCCCAACATGTCATCACATTTGCCCAGCCACGAGAGGCGGTGGTGGTGTGGTGGTGTTGAGGGGGTGCTGATTTGCCCGTTTTGTTTTGTGTCTGTCAAAACAAAATGGGCAAATTTTTGTTTTACTGACACCGAGCAAATTTCAAGGTAGCAACAATAGGAAATTTTGCTACCTCGAAATTCGAACCCGGGTCACCCACGTGAAAGGCTGTGTCGTTAACCACTACACCACGGAGCTGTACATTTGCTCGGTGTCAGTATAGCCTCTTGTCTCTATCCTGAACAAATCCTCTTTTGCCACTGGCTGTTTTAATAGTTTATTGGCCATTCATGAATGACATTGATACAGTTAAACTGACTAACGTTTCTTACTAAGTTTACCTCCCCCACATATAGCGGCTATGTATTGCATTTGCCACTGGCCTTTTTAACAGCGTATTAGCCAGTAATAAGCTTTACCGGTATCTATTAACTTACTAGAATAGTCATTAGAATTGAGCAATTGCTAGCGAGTCTGCCAAAGCTATTTCATTTCATGGCATAAGAACATATTTTTTTCTTTCATGGCAAAACAACATACTTTTTTCTTTCATTCGTGAAAGACATTTCTACAATAACTATCAATAAAGGCGAGGATAACTAACTTTTTCATCAAGTGAAAAAACGAGAGAATCGTGGAATCTACCAGAAATAATTAATAAATGTCGTTGCTCTCAATAGATTCGAACTTACGTCTTCCACATGAGAGGCACTGTCTTTAACCACTACGCCACGGCATTACATGTTTCAGCAGTCGCTAGACTCTATTGAGGATTGTGTTAAACTGACTAACGTTTCTTATTAAGTTTACCTCCACCACAAATAGCATCTATGAACTGTATTGCTTTTGCCACTGGCCGTTTTAACAGCTTATTAAGTAATAGGCTTATTAGTATCTACTAACTTCCTAGGAATAATCATAAGAATTGAGCAATTGCTAGCGAGACTGTAGATGAACTATTCCATGCCAGAAACAGTTGCAATATAACCGTATACAGTTTCAGGTTTCAGTTTTAGCCAGCAAAGTTTTCGTCAATACGGAACAGTTCACAATGGGTACTTGGCTTCGCCTGCAAGGAGATATGAACTCGGGACCTATAGTTCACAAGTCTGCTTCTCTAACCACTATGCTATTTAACAAGGGGTAGTCAGTCAGTCAGTCAGTCACTCAGTAAGAGACATTGGCTCTTTTTAGCCGGCTCCGCTTACGCGGTGCGGCAAAAACAAGGCATAGTTTATATGTACATTGTTTCTCTGACCCAAATGCTTCTTTATTAAAGGAGCATAAATAGCCAGACAACTATAACAGCAATTAAATGTCAGTCTTTTCTGCCTTTCTTTACCAAAGGCACAATGTCAGATAAAGGTGGGTTTACATTAACCCCAGCGCAGTAAAAGCTAGAACAGCGCGGGCACATGCTGAGACACACAAACGCACAAACAAGCACGGGCCACCATGCACTTGCCTAGCCTGCTGAAAACCCCTGCTGATCATGGCAGAGCTAAGTTTTGTTTTGAACCACTTTCTCCCCTATTTCTGACCTATAAGTTTGACCACTTAGCCATTCACATATGGAGAGTGACAGAGAAAGAAAGATATAGAAAACCAGTGTTAAAAGCAGATACATTAACTACGCTGGTGTGAAATGGCACCCTAGCTCTGTCACCAGGGCTCACCTGGATATGTGACCTCTCCGAACAGGGTAGAGATACAGGGCCCATACAGATAGGAGTGGAGTGGAGTTAGAGGGCTCAAAATCAAATCATCAAATCAAATGTGTTTTATAAAGCTATTATTTTACCTCAGCACTCATCACAAAGTGCCCAGCCGACTACTGCAAAGAGCAAGCTGAAAACTAAGAAACCTAGAGAGGAGCCTGGGTGGTATTTGGGCAACATGTGTTCATTACTGCTGTAGACACTAGGGATGGGCACGGATAGTTGAGTATTCAAATACCCGAAATTTATTTAGTATTCGAATACTTGTGTGTGTATTCAATTAACCCCTATTTTTTTATGTATATGTATTTTTTGGTTGAAATAAATTGACTTGAATGTTATTTTTCTAAATAATTTTAAAATTCTAATCTAAAATTTTTACATATGATGATATGCCGTGACATTTTTAAAAAAAGTATAACGTTTTAAGTCGTTTTTATAACATGCGCTCCTTCACACGTGTTTGTTGTTTACGTTCCTCAATCAAAGCGGCAGTAGTGTTGTCGGGCCCAGTCTGTCAGAATGACGCAATATATACTTCTTAGCCTACTGTTAGCAAGTGGATGAAAGTCGACTAATTCAAGGGAAGATGGAAAATATTTACTGAATTAATGTTACCTCCGGAAAAAATATTTGGCCGCAAAACGCTACGTAAAGTTCAGCTGTGGAATTGAAAGGCGTTTGTGAGTGCAGAAAACGGTGAGTTAAGCAAATAGCATATAGCTGGCTAGCTTAGCTAACTATAGCTTCTCTATACTGTTCCATCCAATAATCTCAATGTTGTGTGGTGATTAATATTGTCTTCTAGTTCTGTAGTTTTGCGTGTCAACCACACGGCTTCCTCCATACACGCAGTCGCCTTTTTGTCACACGAACAGTCATTGAGCCGATGTTACATGAGAACAACACCCTGTCCTTCGCGCGTTATGTAGTAGCGCTCATGTGGTATCGGTAGTTTTTAAAAACATGTATTTCGGTTAACCGAATACTATTCGAATAACAACACATACTATTCGAATAGTAAAATATGGTTCAATGCACATCCCTAGTAGACACACAGTGAAATGCTTACGTTTGTGCACTTTTACAAAAAAGCAGATGGAAAAAAGGGAAAGACATAAAACAGTCACAAAGGGAATACTGTATATACACAGGAATATGAATAACAATAACAAGGAATAAGGATTAAATGCAAAAATAACACAAATAACAATAACTTGGTGAAAAAGAGAAACACAAAGATGGAGAAAAAGTGTATGGTTAGAGAGAATAAAAGAGAAATGGTCAAGGAAGTGAAGGGAGTTTAGGAGCTTGGGAGTATTTTTGGGAGGAGAAGGGAAATAATGTGAAAGCAAAAAAGTGACACAAAGACATTATAGCCTTTAGAGGCATAGTTTAGACAGAAGAGATGCCTCCTTGACTCCTGACAGAACCTGACAGAACAGAGGGATCGGGGGGTGAATTTGCAGCCATGTGAATTATTCACAGCGTGTGTCAGAAACATCATAGCCCGGCCGTACTAGACAGCCGTAATCAAGCCCTGCTGAGCGCAGTGCTTCGCTGAGAGCACTTCCCCACCACATACCAAGCATCATCAAACAGCTGCCTTCCAGGGTGGAGGGAGTACTTTCTGTGTCCTAAATGTCACCCTTACGGGACGTAGTGCAGTACTTTTGACCAAAGCCCTACAGTCCTTGGTCAAAAGTAGTGCGCTGTATAGAGGAAAAGTGGACCATTTAGGATGACAGCAATGAGTATGGCACCAGGTAGTAAATGAGAATTGGATGCAGGTTCCTTTGGCTTGTGGGCTCAGAGGAGGGAGGGAAATTGTGTTTCGATCTAATTGCTAGTACCTCATTGCATCCTATATGTTTGAATGCACAACCCCGCCTCCCATCATTCATTTTTTAAATGTTTCAACCTACGCACACTGCACATATTAACCACCGGGAAAAAAAGATGCACCGTTTGAAACCTCTAGGCATTTTGATGTAAGTCATAAATTCCTACTTTTGGGGGAAACAATTTGCAGTGATACTCTTGAGAATGGTGCGAGACACAACCTCAAATCACAATGTATTATTTAGACTGGGTAATAAGATATGGAAATAGACTTAGAGATTATGGAGTCCCTTCAGTATAGTATGAAGGCTGTCATCCTGAAATAGAAAGGTCTAGTGCTCATAAACAGCGGTAAGACACACAGAAACACAGCTGTATGACACCCGTCCGCCATGACTGTCCAATCACATTTAATCACTAGTCATCCAACTCCTCTGATCTCCCTTCACTCAATCCGTTTTTTAATGTTTATAAAGATGACTTTTAAAAGTACGTTAGCAGAGGAACAATTCTCTCCATAGACTGGTTGTAATCTACCATGATATTACTTGTGTGTGTCTAGGTATCAGAAGCACTTCCGGGCATGCTGTAAGCCTTTCCACTTTTTTTTCTTTTTCCTTTCCCTCCCTGTTCATTGGCCCTTTCTTCTCTTTTAAACTATAAAACAGCACTGTATAACTTAAAAAGAGAGACCTGTTTGTCTAGAATGTGTTATTCTAGATTTGACCACAATTTCCCAGTCCCATAGGTGGTCGGTTGGGAATGATGTGAATCGCTACATCCGCTTTGAGAATGCTGCCGGAAATCAGTGGAAGTTCTAGCTAGCTTTGTTATAGTTTGAGTAATGTATACATTGACTCGGATTTACAATGTCTTGAGAACAGGTAAATTTCAAAGATTGTTAACCATTTCCTTTTTTTTATGTTGTTTGTTTATTATTAGCCAGAAAGTTAGAATTGCATTAGGCTAACATTATATCATAGTTATAAGTTCAGCTAGCAACAATCCTTTCCGTGAAGTTCTCCTCGTGGTAACATTACATAGCATAGCAATTTGCCAGTATTGAACAACCTAACTTGGTAGATAGCTGCTTGCAGAAAAAGTGTAAGACAATTAATTCTGACATCCAAAGTGATTCCATCGCTTTGAAAAACTGCTTCTTTTTGGCATAATGGTCCAAGTTAGACTAGCTAGATAGATAAGGACTGCCAGTTAACTCTTTTTCAACCTTGTTTTGTGTAATATGTGCAAGTACAGGTACCTGATTGAGTCCAGTGCCTTAAAAACCGAGATCCCTAATGTAAAGTAGGTAGATGAGGGGTAGTAAAATAGCAGTTTAATGTAAGCTACTCTAATCATACACAACAAATTACATTGTTAGATCAAAAAATACTACATGTAATATCTTATTAAAAGCGTTGCTTAATTTGCTAATAACATTGTCAATATATTGTATAGCTTATTGAGTATAGACGTGCGATATTCATCTTTATGCAGAACATTCTACATGCAAAATGTACAATTCTGTATATTCCGAACTTTTCTATTTTCGTTTTTTTTTCTGTAAAATTCCATGTTTTGAAGAGTGCCAATTCCCCATTTGCCATGGGCAGATGTGCTACAGGAAGAGGAAGGGGTGGAGTAGAGGCAGTGCCAGAATGCATAAATCATTGGCATCTGTTTATGCATTATATACAATTATTATACAATAATGATGGCCCCGGGCCAGTAAAAAGTCAAGTCGGGACTAATAAAACTAGCAAGTCACTGTCCCGATCAGGCCAACGCAAAAAAATTAGAGATTGTAAAATAATAATCGCATTATAAACTCAACATCCTCCAGTTGTTTTGTAATCTGGCACACGCACAAAACTACATTGCAGCTCCTTTCACGCGCTTTTGACCAGTCGATTTGAGCAGTAATGTGACATGTGGCTGTCTGGTATTGTTTTTCAAAAAGCATTTTAAAAACTTGCGTGTGTCACTCAATTGAAGAAGGAAGTGAAGGATAACTACAAGCTCAAAAGAAAGCGAACATTTTTACCTCAGTGCAAAAAATAATTTACTAGTTTCAACGTCAATGGAACTCAGATGCACTGTCGTCTGTCCTAAGTTCCCGGCTAGAGCGGACAAATGTGGGTCTTTTTAGGGGCACTGACAACTTTCGTAAACATTCCCCGACCAGCCATGCCAATAGCAAACAGCACATGGTCAGCATGACAGCCAAGCGGGTGGCTGACAACCCGTCTTCAGGGCCCTTGGTTGTATCAGGAATTTAAATGCAGATGCCCATTGGGTGATTGCACGACTTAACAACCGCATACCTAGAAACTGATGGAGCAGCCGGTCACCTGGGGTGAATGAGTTAGTGTTTTGTTTGAAAGTCAGTGTTTTGTTTGAAAGTCAAATGCTTTTTTTGACTTATCTTTTTATTCATTTTTATAATTAGAAATGTTATGAAAGAAATATAAAAATATTTTGTTTTATATGTCCAGCATGCATTTTATAAATGATTAATCATGTTAAGTAACAAAAGTATTTGGTTCTGTGTTATAACACTGATAAATTACAACTTTTGGAACGAGGGGCAGTAAAAATGTTTTTCAGGCCAGTAAGTTTCAAACCCACTGGCCACACAAAAAATGTTAACGTTGAGCCCTGATTGGATTGGAAGACAGAAAACAAGACGACTGCCTGACTGACAGAAGACTGACCCAGGTGAATTCTTCAAAGAAAATATTTCAGTTGCCCTGACCACAACAATCAAATCATATAATATAGTATTGAATTTGTTCTATTGTGCTTATTTTCTTTTTTATATGTGTCCTTTGAGTAACCGGGAAAGATGCTGGAACAAATTGCTGAGAGATATCCCAGGATCTCCAGGGGCCATATTCACATAACATTTTATCTTACCTCTAAGAGGCCTTCCAAACAGCAGTAAAAATTCCTAGCTAAGAGTTTCCTCTTAAAACCTATTCACAAAGCTGCTGAGATCAACTTTTACTAAGGAATTGGGAGAAATCCTAAGCTAAGAGAAAGGGCAGGGTTGACCCTGTTGCTATGGGTGATGTTGTGTTCCATGAACAAGCTTGCTTACTATTCCCACAGTGGTTGGCTGATAGGGGAGGGGTCTCTGTCAGTGAATTCATCATAGCAATACTGAAGAAGGATGTGTCATTTTGCCATATTGAAATAAAGATATTCAAATACAAATGTAGGTGTCACTGATTAAACATGAAAACAATAATGATATACTGACTAGTCTAAGTATTAAGTTCAACTAATTGTCAGCCTGTTACATGTCTGGCAGCTTGTAAACAAATGCGTGTTCATCTTCTGATGGTGCAATAAATTGGGCAGTAATGTATAGCACCAACTACACTGGGTGGTCCAGCTATGGCCATGAAGTCGGCTTTGTTTCTTTGTAGTTGGTGAACATCAAGAAGAAACCGTATGAATTGGCGGATGATGTGGGGTCTGAAGAGAGCATTTATTGCTTGATGTAATATTCTACTGACAGATGACTGAGATATACATAGTTCGTCAGCGTTGCTAACTAGCTGCATTTTCTCTGTGGTCAAGTAGCGTAGAGTTGTCACAGACTTGATCTCCGGTGTTATTGCATTGTTTCTGTTTATTGGTGAAGTGACAGCATCCCTGACTAGCTCTACTATGATCATAATACTCTCGCGATTAAGGTGATACCTTTTTAAAGCTCAGTATCATTAAATGTTTCTAAAATTTTGACCTGGTTACGAGGCGGATTGTCAGCAGCAACCATTTTAGGATAATTTGTGATTTGGTCTTAGTGACATAGGGGTCCTCTTGTAAAAACAGTACAATCATTATGTCTATATGGCAAATATGAAAAAACTAAAAACAAACTTTAGCTGCCCACAAAAACGTCCCTTATTTTCTTGTGATTCACATATTTGGTTGTAGCCCCCCATCTTAACAACAGCCCCCAAATCTGTATGGAGAGCTCAAGTCCACCTGCTTTCAGAGGCTTGTTAACTGCCAGATGGGCATCCTGTGTTGTGTGATGTTGTCTCCTTGAAGCTGTACTTCAGGCCATGTCCTTAGTAATACATAACAGATGATTAGAGCCAGCTGTGTTCTTGTAGTTTTTGAGTTTTTTTTTTTTTTAGAGCCAGCAGTGTTCTTGCAGTTTTTGATGCTTTACAACATTAGTTTTGAAACCTACCTCTCCTCCATAGTCTTGAGCCTGCAGCTGTTCAGTTGTTGGTGGTTCTGACACTTCAGGGAGTCAACAGATGTCTTCCAGAACATTATATTGTAGATTTTCTTTTACCTGAAAGATAATATTTAGTATTTGGTCTACAAAACACTAGTCTATCAAAAACTATCAAAGTCTATTGTATTGACTTCTAATAATGGACATAACTGACAAAATATTTTTTATAATCATTCCGACGGGCATGCATTGTCCGTATTTTTTGCATGGATCACACACTCCAATACATCGTCCGTTCATGTGAGCCGGCTCCAAATTGGGATATCCCATTTGGGGGGACAAGTAATGGCTTTACCAATATTGCTACAATACCTTACCACTGCTTTTTAAGGTTACAGTTAATGTTAGGTATCTCAGCACTTGGGTTAAGGTTAGATATCACAGCACTCGGGTTAAGGTTAGGATTAAGGTTTTGGGTTATGGTTATAAAACGAAAAAGGTTAGTTTCAGGTTAGGTATCACAGTACTGGGGTTAAAGCTGTAGTACGTAAGTTTTTTTATATAAACACATCGCTGTTCTATTAATGTGGATTGTGGATGATTACCTACCATATCCGATGGTCCCAGGCCTACATCTGAAAAACCTCTGTATACGGTGTACTACTGCTAAAGGAAAAAGTGGTTGGCTCACGCAGTGGAGGGAAAAATGTTCCTGCGAACAGGATGTGATGCGTTTGATGTATAAAACAAAGAGCGGAGGCTGAAAAAAATAAGTGACTACTCTCATTTTGTGGGTCAAGCAGCAAGAGACACAATTTTATAAAAAATGCAAGAATTTCAGAATGTAACGGTACCTAAGAAAATACGACTTAGATCAAAAGAAAGCAAATCTGCTAAAAGAGAGGCAGATAGACGCTGTTCGAAAACACGAGTGATGAACATTGGTGCAGCTGTCTATCCACAATGGTTAGACATAAGGAGCAACTTAAGGAGCAAAATGCATTACACTGCGATGCTGATGTGGCAACTCTTCTGTTAAATAAGGAAAGTTAGCTAAAACGCTAGCTACCTAGCTAAGCTCACACTATTCTTAGTAATTGCCCTATTTTGTGTTAATGTGGCTAGCTATACTGACAGAGCAGACTTGGCTATAGTTACTGACTGTACATATAACCAGCAGACAACGACTACCATCTTCTAATAACGTCAGCTTGGCAGCAAGGACAATGTTAGCTGCCTAGAATAACCTCAATTGGCTATAACTAATTACCTGGCAAAAACTATTGGCCAATTTGGTTAACTAGCAAACTTTCTGTGGATGAAGAGGCGAGCTGCCAAGGTAATTATGTAGCCGTCTGTACATGCTGTTTGCTTTGTTTACCAGTCCATCTAGTAGCACTGTAATCGGAAAACATTACCAGGGCAAGTTTAGACTAGTAGGTAGCTGTTCTCACGTTTCCGTATTTATGCTACATCAGATATATTTAGTTAATTTAATTTTAGTATATAATTAAAAGAATGGCGGGTCAACTCACCTGGTCGGATGAAGGCATATTTTTTAGATGAGCTATATAAATTGTAACATATTGTACAAATTCGTCAGTTAAAGATTTCAGTAAAATAGTTTTGTATGCTCCGAGACCAGGCTAGTTTTCTCCATGGATGGATGATGGCTGTAATCAAGTGCTGCCAGTACAGTTTTAGCATCATTGACCGGAGGAGAGAAAAGAGCAAACCTTTTGCTGGCTTACATGAGTATGAAGTTCTGGAAAGATTCCAGCTCAGATTAAAAAATGTAACTTAACTCCATCAATCTTTAAACTAATTTGCAAAAATTGTTCTAATCTGATAATTAAAGACTGCTTATATGCATATCTGCTAATTGTTTACGAGCTGCCTGTCATGAAAGAGGCTGAAAATTACCTGAACATAAACTTGACTAATCAGTATATCATTCTTGGTTTCATGTTTAATCAGTGACACTTAGCCTACCTTTTTATTTGAATATCTTTATTTCAATATGGCACCATGATACATCCTTCTACAGTAGTGCTATGATGAATTCACTGACAGTGACCCAACCCCTGTCAGCCAATCACTGTGGGCATAGTACGTAAGCTTGTTCATGACATCATCCATCTTGGAACATGACATCATCCATAGCAATGGGGTCAACCCCACCCTTTCTCTTAGCTTAAGATTTCTCTCCATTCCTTAGTAAAAGTTGGTTTCAGCAGTTTTGTGAATAGGCTTTAATAGGGAACTCTTAGCTGGAAACTTGTAATGCTGTTTGGGAGGCCTCTTTGAGGTAAGATACAATGTTTTTTATGAATTCAGCCCCAGGCAAATATCTCAAATTGTATGTTTTTTTAAGTCGTTTATCATTTTAATCAAGACAGATAAAAAAATATTATCTGTCAGTGCCAGCCCTCACTAGATTAGACTAGAAGTGAGATGTTGTGATTTTTTCTATACTTCTGCTTTCTAACGGTGTCACATGGAGGCAGGACACTTAATGGAGAATGGAGGACATTTAATAAAATATCTAAAACATGACAAAACTGAAACTAAATTACAAGACAGATCAAAACAACATTACACATGGGCGGGACTTGAGTTTAAGTTTTAAAAAGCTGACGTAGAAAGGAAACATTCCTGTGGTAATATTTGTGATTACATCTGGGTAATGTGTGTCAACCTACGGCCTGTCTCCCTTATTTGGATCACAGGCACTGTCCCCAGGTTCCACCTTTCCCAGTGTGCCTTGTCGGTCTTTGTTAAACCCATAGTTCTAGTAAAATAAATAAGGACACCTTCGCTGGTGTCATTCAGGGGAAATGGAAGTTTCCCTAATGCCACAAGAGGCTCAGCAAAGGTTTCAATTCATTTGCAATGGCCTCGTGCTAACTGTCCAGCTCAACCAGCGTTCTTCGGATGTTTTACAGGCATATGTGAATTTTTATGTATTCTATTGTCCAGCCTTGTAATAATTGATTGCTATCTAGCAAGCTAATGAGTATAAAAAAGAAAAGGAGGAAATCTGAAAAAGAGAGAGAATAAAATGCTAGATAGACTTATCTTAGTTTCCATAACTTTTTCCATAGTGTATAAATTTACACTGGCATGTTTCAAGACGCATCATGCACAATTGTGTCCATCAGTTGTAGGTAAATTGAGTGATATGCATGTGGACTGCACAGAAACTTGATCCAGGTCAGACAGAATTGTCTTCGCACTTGCAAAACTCTGGTGGGCCTCTGTCGAAAATGTGGTGCACTACCTTGGAAAGTGGCATCTCAAGCTATCAATATATGCAAGTTTACACAATTAAATAATCAAGCATTTCAGTTCTCTTTGATGTGTCTTGGAAAGTGTAGAATAACGTAAACAAGCCCTTAGTGGCAGGACTGAGCCAGAACAGGAAGCACTTCCCCTCCAGAATTGTAGTCTTAGATTATGGAAACATTTTGACACCTTGTACATTTATCAATCTTTCTGCTGGTAGGAACATTACTGAAAGACATCCAATAGCTCTATCAAATGGGGACCACAACTACACCCAAGTTGTCTTGCAGTGCGATCAGAAAAACATGTAGTCTTTTTGAAATGGAAGATAACAGACTACATTCATTTTTCAGATTTTGGTCCCCCTTCAATACGCGTTGTGACGTACTGTAATAGAGTTTATGGGCCATTCCGTCAAATCAGTGCCTTTTTCGTCCCCAGGTCATTACATACCACTATGAAACAAAATCTGTTAATTTTCACCTTAAAATGTACTTAATTCACCCATTAATAATGATATAATTAAGGTGGTGTTTAATGGATTTTCAAGATGTTAAGAGGTATTAATTGTAAATAGGTGTAAATTAATGGTTTTTAATGGAGTTTGTGTATGGTTTAAGGGAAAATTAAGGGGTAAAATCCCTTAAATGGAGCTAAAATCTGTTAAAATTACGCCTTAATTGTTCTTTAAGTTGTGATGGCCATACGAGGCTAGTAGTAAATGTAGGGTATATTGTGTCAGAATGGTGATTTATGACCCTAGTGGGCGGGGCTTCCAGATTGAAGTGAC
>JACXGI010008089.1:0-34724 GCA_016801175.1 Esox masquinongy
GCCAAGAGTGTGCAAAGCAGTAATCAGAGCAAAGGGTGGCTACTTTGAAGAAACTAGAATATAAGACATGTTTTCAGTTATTTCACACTTTTTTGTTAAGTACATAATTCCACATGTGTTCATTCATAGTTTTGATGCCTTCAGTGAGAATCTACAATGTAAATAGTCATGAAAATAAAGGAAACGCATTGAATGAGAATGTGTGTCCAAACTTTTGGCCTGTACTGTATACTTACACGACAACCATTTCTATGGCATCATGAACCTGAAAGGTTTTCTAGGGGTGTTATATCTGTGAGTGGTGTTATACAGGTTTTAACACCCATGGTGATCATAGTTGTAAACACAGCTGTAGTGTATGTCTTCATACAGATTGTCATTGACAGATTGTCTGACTTTTGTTATGGCCATCATAAAGTCTTGGAGTTCCACAAAGGTGCAGGTCGATGGGTTAGTAGGTGTGACCACAAGAAATACTGTGTCGATTGTGGTCATCAATACACTGTTAGTTTTACCAACTATAAACCGCACAAGTGCACATCTAACATGTCTCACTTGTAATGTGGATGTGACTCTTGAAAGTAATCATGAATGTTTCATGAAACCCTCCAAACCTGAGAAACCTAGTGAACACTACATATTTAACGATTTTGAGACAATTGCCAATCCTGTGAACAGTATACACACTGCAAATTTTGTATGTGCAATAAGCTGTGATAAAGAGACTTTTTGTTCGGCCAGAGATGTTTGTGTTGCTGCTTTTTTCCAAACGTTTTGGCAACCAAAATATACTGACTACACCTTTTATAGCACACAACTTGAAAGGTTTTGTGGTTACATCTTGATGCACCACCTTGTTAACAAAGGTATTGGCACAACATTTATTGCTAATGGTAGCAAGCTCATGATTTTTACAGACAGCACATTCAGTCGGAGATACATTGATAGTCATTGCTTCCTAACAATGAAGCTGGCGGTTTTGCCACGTGTTATGGGATTTAAGGATTCGAAAATAGACTACTTTCCTTCCAAGTTTAACGTCAAGGAGACTGAGAACTATGTTGGTGAATACCGTGATGGCTAAAGAAAAAGAGGTTTTTGCAATGGTACAAAACGGTTTTCCAGACCCCTTTGTCATGAAGGATGAAATAAAGGCTTACTGCATGAATGATGTGTTTATCTTGAGAGAGGGATGTATGCGTTACAGACTCGAGTTCCTGGAATGTGGTGGTGTTGACCCCTTCTGATCAATTACGATTGCTTTCGGCCTACATGAGTCTTTTGCATCAGATTACTCACCAAGGACATAATTGCGTTGGTCCACTCAGACAACTACAATCGTTGTCAGAAGACATTCTCAAACAGCTCAATCCATTGGCTTGAATAGCTGGCCTCTGATGAGAATATATCGATACAGCATGCCCTGAACCAAAGTGAAATGAAAGTCAGGGCATACTGTGTTGACTGATACGGTGAACGTGATTGTGTGTGCACAGCCTATGAATTTCTAGGCTGTTTCTGGCATGGTCACCCAAAGTGTAATTGTTCAACAAGCACCAACCCAGTGACAAAGATTCAGTATGGGTTGATGCACCAGCAATGGCCAGCAAAGCTTGAAGCTTTAAAAGAACAACACAACGTACACCAACCCGGTGACAAAGATTCAGTACTGGTTGATGCACCAGCAATGGCCAGCAAAGCTTGAAGCTTTAAAAGAACAACACAATGTACGTGTTCAGTACATATGGGAGTGTGATTGGAATCAGCTTAAAAACATATCCGCAGATGTCCAAGCTTTCTTGAAGACCTTCGATGCTCCAGAGTGCCTTGACCCTCGGGATGCTCTTTTCGGAGGTCGTACCAACGTTTATGGCCCAAGAAGGGGACACTATTCAGTATATGTCTGTAGTCTTTACTCATTTTGCGACAAGACAAAGATTTATCCGATTGGGCACCCAAACATAATCTTTCAAGATTTCAAACCACTAGACACCTACTTTGGTATTGTTAGGGCTACCGTGTGTCCGCCAAAAGACCTTTATCACCCCGTTTTACCACACAGGGTCGGTGGTAAGCTGTTCTTTCCCTTGAAAGAACAGACTGTGCATTCTGAAAACCAGGTAACTGATCTGTTCACTGAACTGTTCACATACTGATTCAGAAAGAGCTTTAACTGGTACCTGGGTTTCTATTGAGCTGGTTAAGGCTGTTGAGAAAGGTTATCGCATTGTGAAAATGTTTGAAGTCTGGAATTTCACCAGAACATCAGATAATCTTTTTGCAGATTACATGAGAACATTCCTGAAGCACAAGCAGGAAGCTAGTGGCTTCCCGCCATCAGTGATTGACGATGATGCTAAAGAACAGTATATTTGTGAATATCATGAAAAGGAGGATGTGCATCTTGACAAGGAAAACATTGTTGTAAACAACGCTAGGCGATCTATGGCTAAATTGGCAATGAATAGTCTTTGGGGTAAGATGGGTGAACGGACTAAACTTATGAACACAATGTTAATTAAAGATCCGGAGGAGTTTAGCCACTACCTTTTTTCCAGTGAAATAGAAGTTAGTCATTTCTCTTTCATCTCAGACACAGTTGCGATGGTACAGTGGCATTACACAAAACAGACACCAATCAAACCACGTAACGGCAACATTTTTATTGCCACTTTCACAACAGCTTATACTAGACTCAAGTTGTATTCACTCTTGGAGAAGTTGGATAGATGTGTGCTCTATACAGACACTGATTCAGTGTCACACACCACTGGGATTGTGTACCCCTTCTAGGCCCATTCTTGTTTAAAAAACCACGCGACAATCAGCAGATCAGTATTTTAGGAAGACAAATATACCCCGGCCATTCTCGGTTCTTCATGGACAGTTTTAAAGATGCAACACACTCACCCTTTGGTTATTTACTAATAGACTTTAAGGCTACAACATCAGAAGACTACCATCTAAGAACAGGATTGTTTTCTGGGAATTGACCTGTTGTGTACATTCCTAAGAATGTTTAATCATGTCTAAACGCATTCATAAAAATCTACAAATCTACTTTTGAAGATGCTACTTAAGGCTCCAGCGAGTCAACAAAGTTATTTTAGAAACTGCTTCCACAGACGTCATTCTATCACTCTGTGAAATTGCTCTTAATCTAAGGCGTGGTAATATACCCTTGACAGAATTGCAGCTGTGTAAAGTGAAGACAGAAAAATCAAACATTATATATATGTCTAGAAAGACTGAAAGAACACTTCATTTGCAAAGAAAAGAAAAACCATGAACCAATCTGGAGGATTCTAATTCCTTTACTAAGCATAGCATTGCCATTCCTAACCAGTCAAATTTCATCACGACATCGTTAAACAACATGGATCATGCTCAGAAAATGTTTCTGGTGCTGCAACATCAGTTAGAAAAACTGAGAATCCAAAACAGCTAGCACCAATATAAGAAAACAGCTAGCACCAATATAAGAAAATTTGGACTTATTTTAACAGACAATATTCTGTTGAAGACTGATATGGATTTACATGAAAAAGCTAAAAGTTACTCTGCCATTTTACAAAGATTCTTGACTGTTGTTAGACAGGGGGAGCTTGACACAAATACATTGACTTTAAGTCTACCCGGGTCTGAGACTGGGGCTGATGTAGTAAACATGGCTGAGACTAATCAAACCGCTGACCGAAATGTTAACCTTGTTGATGACATTTTGGACAATGTGCCTGCAAGTAGTAAAAAGAATGTTATATTCTAAATAGAATGCTCATGTCTAAAGATTTGACTTCATGGACTTCAAACGGTGAATTTATCTTCAAAGAAGAGGTCATTAAGGGTTCACACCTGTTGGATCTGGTTAAGTGTGACAGCTACCCCCAAAATTGCTGATGCTAGAAGGCCTTTGGGGTGGGGGGAGTTTTTAGAGGCCATGGCATGCCTCAAAATGCCTTTTACAACTATTCCAAATGAGCTTGTAAGACGTAAAATAAATTTGTATGAACAAACGCCTGGCGACACACTGGATTATTTAGCCACAACCTGAGCACCTAATTCCAATACCACTCCCCCTGCAACTGATTATCAATCAACCAAAGCTTTCTTTGTATCCCCTCCCATAGACCCCACACAATGGCTTCCATGTGTGTTTTTTGTTTTTTTACATGTTGTGTTTTATAATTTGTGATTCATTGTCTAAGTGTATGCTTAGCCTTGACTAACTGTTGTATGAATATTACTATGTAAATATCAATGTTGTTATACAATTGCCTTTATTTTTGACATAAGATATACTTTTAACTGTCTATTTCTTTGACAACCATGACACAAATGATTCACAAGATTGAGCAGGCTGTATACAATTAAACATTTGTCTATCACACTTACTCTGATACATCTTAGATACAAACTTAGAGACTAACATATCATTTTTTCGTAAATCATCAGTATAAAAATACATAACATCTTTGTAACTCAGACCTCTTGTCATTTGATAGAGAAAGAACACACTGTTGTCCACAAGTGGTCGAAATCACGTCCTGGACTTGTTTTGAGCTGTATTCCACACTCTCACAGGTTGGCAGAAATGCCTTGATTTTCTTGGGAAAATACATAAAATCTGGGAGTTTCCAAAACTGTCATAAAACCTTCCGACACCGTCGTCTGTGATGTAAATAGCTAGCCAATCTTCTCCGGGGTGGTCACTTGGGTGCGTATTAACAATCATCATTGATGCAACATCTCAGACAGGTGCACCAGTTAGATGGTCACATGCCAGAGTCCCGTAGAAATGAGTCCTAGATGAAAATAGATTCACCATGCTGGTCAAATCTTTTTTGGTCAGTTCTCATTTCTCATCTGTTTGGATAATGTTTCCTAATAGTAGTCAACCATGACTTGCCTCCGGTTGGACACTTCGACAATGGAGTCAAAAATTTAATAAACAACCAAATTAATTGTGTGGGGTAGTGCTTGACTGAACCTCATCTCAAGTCGGACGTTCCCAGAGTTAATCAGGGATAGGTGTTGACCGCATTCCTCATCCGGTTCACAGTTGAATGCATAAAGAGCATGGCCGTGTAAGAAGTCAGACCAGTCAATAGCCATGGCTTGGTCCTTTAGGTGTTTTCCTGATGCTAGGGCCAACTGGTAAAATTCACGCACTGCTGATCCCGTTGTGTAATTTGGTTGGAATGGTTTGCTAGGAAATTGTTGACCGTCCACATACATAGCCATAAAATCCAAATTATAATGTTTGAAATTAAATGGATTTCTTGTATAACATCCTGTAAAACTGTCAATGTCTACCAATCCAACGACAATGCATTTTGGTAGGGGGCCTCAAAATAGGTTTTCCTGGTTACAATCACGACTCCCTGCGGGTAAACTAAAAGTCTTCATGCACATGTCTTTTAATCGGGTACTTTGCTAGGACACACTCAAGTAGCGCTTGAGTGTGTCCTAGTTTCACGGCTGGTGATACAGTCACTTTCTTGACAAAGTGTGATGCAGAGGGGCTGCGTCTGATATTGCCGATAGGGTTGGTATTCTATTCTATATAGGGTCGTTACATTCTATATGTGACAGAATTCGTGAACGCGGGTGTGTCGCATGTCACTACTTTTCAGGAGAGGCTGAAAAGTAGAAAGAAAAAAATTAAGAAGAAAAACATGTTCTGGGACATTTTGTCTTTTTTGCAGAAATGCCTTCATGGAGATGTGAACTTTCATGGGACTTAAACTAGTATGCAAAGTGTAAATACAAATAAAATTAAAAACTCAAACGCTTGTTTAACCAGCGGAAAATACAGGACTTTTGCAAGACATGATTGGCTGAGGTAATGAAGGCGCTGGACATGCTGGCATACTGAGTTTTGATTAGTCTGCCAAGTCACCGACTTCTGTCATAACACCCGTAATTGTTTAATAGTATTGCAAGCCCGGGTTTTTCAAAACGTGAACCACATCGCTGCCCTGAATTAAGCTGATGTTATCAACAAATCTCAAGTTGTGAGATACTACTTTCTGGAGTACAATGATGCCATGACTCAGAAGATGAATTGGACGATGAAGAGGAAACCCCAGACTTTGACACTGTTCAAAACATTCAGGCAAAATTGAGGCATTTCGTTGCAGTGCCAATGGTGGAAAGAAAACGCAGGCTCGTCTTTTATAAAACAACTGTCCACGGATTACATTTACAAGAGAAGGACAACCATGGCAAGTGTGATAGCAACAATGACAGATGCATAGATTCTTGGAGTATTAAACGACTTGAGTGTGAACAGTAGCGAAAAGACGCGTTGTAAACAAGGTCAACAGACTAAACGCAAACAACAAAGGGCTTTGTATGTAATCAGAGTATAGTCAGTCTGCCGCGAAACATTCGTATATGGATAAGTCGAACATTAGCTAACTAGCTACAGATAATTCCTTTTCAAAAAGTTGTCAATGTCGTTTGTATTTCTAGTTATCTAGCTATAGCTACTGACGAACGTTAGCTAGCTAGGTAACATTTCCTGGTTTCCAGCTTGTTTCATTGGGTAGTTAGCTTTTCTTCACAAAAGTGAGCAAGTCGCTTAGTTTGATAATAAGCTATCTGATTGACCGGTCATTCATCCAGGTGTGAGTGATTATGCCTAATCTATAACCCTATAACAGCTCAGTTCTTCAATCTCCGGTTGGTTGTATTCTTGAGACATGTTTCATAAAGTCTGCTGGCTACTTGATAGTCACAGGTGGATTGTCTGTTTTTATGCTGTGTTTAGGATTGTGTTAACTTAAGGTTGGGCTTCAGGGTTGTATGTCAGTCGAACAGTGTGCAGTCGCAGTCACACTCTAATATATGAACATTGTCCGGAAATAGCTCAAATCTAATAGTTATACTGCTTTATTCCTTCGATGACTAAACAACACATCTACCATATTATGTGTGCCCTGTTTTGGCCCCAAATAAAACACTTTTCGAAAGGTACTCCATAAACTAGCACTAAAGTCATTTGATTAGTCAAACCTCGCCTTCAGACAATTCATAAAATGCGTCTTCTGCTATCTCGCAATTGAAAATGTATGCACCAATTTGCCCGTCTTCCAACTACCACTCCTGTGCCAACATATCCCGGTGTATTTGATGAATTTGAGCTAAACGCCACATCGGTTTCTTCAGGGGTGGCATCTTCATCATGTCATCGCCGCCAAAATCTATCCTCTTGCCGACTTGCTGTGCAGCGGTTAAGCTGTTTACCTTCACCGGGGTTTCAAACCCAGTGTTGATCTTTGTTAAATCCGCCATGTTTTGTAATGTACACTTACTCAGGCTAGTCTGAATGACCAACACCTGGGGTCTGTGTGTGGTTTCAATTCACAGACCACGCCAGCTACAGATTGGCGTCGTAAAACATGAAAGGTAAATCCCATTGGTTATAGAACATCTGTTGTACATACTTAGAACTTATCGTAACTTTGATTGCCTGTGGAATTAAACATCCCCAAACCCAGGCCCCCTGTTGTTAAACATCAAACTTATTGTTACTTATCGTAACATCGAATGTTTGGGGAATTTAACATTCTTAACATTCCCGAACCCTTGAGCCCTATTGTTAAACATCAAAGCCACCGTAAATTACAAACCACACACCCCCATACCATATTTCATCCCCCAGACATACATACGTCATAACGGAAGTTACAACCCCTAACATACGTCACACAGGAAGTACCACCCCCGAGAATACGTCTCACCAGAAGTCCCACCCCTGCATTTGTCACACCGGAAGTCCCACCCCTGCATGTCACACCGGAAGTCCCACCTACTCAACTGGAAGTCCCGCCCACATGTCAATCAATCATCCACAGTGACACAAACCCTATATAACTACTGATTGATATCCCTGAAGTTTAATTGACTTGGTGTTATATTTTGATGATTACATGTTCCCTTAATATTTTTGAGCAGTGTATTTCAACAAACACAACTTAAGAAAAATCACATTAAAAACAGATCCATTTACGTCACACTTAACATTGGATGAACAACTAGTTTGCATGGCAAAAAAGTACTAGCTAGCAAAACTTGCTTTGCCTATCGTCTTTGTTTCTCAGTATAACGGGGGTTACAATTGACAGCTGTATCGCTTGTTACATCTGAACGAGGTGAGAATCATTTGTGTTTTAACTGAAAAGTCATCTAATTAACATGGTCAAGCAAACAAACGTCTGGTTCCTTCAACGTGCATTCCTCTGGTGATCTCGCTATCTCCCTTCTTCTACAGAGGCATACACTCTGAAATAGTTTTGTGCATCGCAAGAACAAGAGTTTTCTTGCATGTAGTGCTCACAGGGAGAACAACAGTTTTTTCGAACGCGGAGAGGACATCTGTGCTTCTCGTACAGCTCGGTTGCATAGAGCATATTGGTGGTTCCGATTACTATGACAGTGTGATCTGTGTTTCTCAAATTGCATGCAGAAAATAGCACAAGCTATTTACCCTTAAGGAAGATGTTGTACCCTGACAAATTATTTGTCATTGGTCGAACAAAACATTGATAATTGACTTGGTGTTATATTATGATGATTGTGTTCCCTTAATTTTTTGGGCTTTGTACTATTATATTCGTTTTTGTTTCTTTTTGCTTTTGAACAAACAGCATTTTAACATTTTTAAATGGCTTAGTAATTCCATACATAAGTATTATCTTTCAACTTTAAAACTAAGATGGAAGAAAAATATTTTGAGTGCTGAAAGTATCTTATATGAAATGCAACGTTTCTCTGACGGCTACAGAGATTTTCCTGGACTTCATGATTTGGTAATTGCTGACTTGTGCTGTGAATTGTGGGACTTTATATAGACTGGTTTGTGGCTTTTATTGTGTATAGGTTGATGGCAAAAAAATGAATATTTAAGCAATTATAATTTAAATCTATAAAACAACTAAATGTGGAGAAAGTGAAGACACTACTGTATTCACACACAAGTCGGATATTGGCCGTTTCTAGAAAATGAGTTAGTGGCAGAAATGGCATTCATGTTTGCCATTGCCAATGAAATGGATGCTATTGAAATTTTACTTCTAATACATTATTAAATTGAATGAATATCATGAGTGGCACTTGGTACTGATTGACCCCACGAGTCGGCTTTGAGTGACTTGCTTATTTAGGTCCAGTATCCTGGATATTGATCCATTGAGCCTTGTTCTGCACCTAAAGGCATTCTTAATGTTGCTACACATGGGATTCCTTTAGACTTGATAGTAGTAGTATATCTTCATTAAAAGTGAAATGGTGTTACTATCTGAATAGTTTTTAAACATATTTTCTAAAATATTTTGATTTATAGTTGTTTAAAAATATTGGACAAAACCGAAAGTAAAATGTTTGTGTGCGCAACATGGAGCAGGGGATATATGTTTTCTAAAAACCATAATGTTCTTGTAATTCACCTATATTCCACATGGGAAATAATCACGTTTTACACCCTTAATGAAAATGTCATGTACAGCATGCTTTTTAGTCTGTACTACACTTCATCTGTTGGAACTTGAATGAACTGGACTCCTGTTTCATGCAATCTATGCCCATTCAAGTGACTGATAAGGACAGTTTGTATCAAGTAACATTGAGCTGATTTAATGTTACACCATAAACCTCTACTGTAAAATTGCCAGTGTAGAAAACCCATAAATTAGGCAGAAAATAACTGTTTAACCCACAGTATTTATTTAATTTCTTCAAAGTTAGTAGACATTCAACACATTTCAAACTTGTATGGTGACATCAGTACAGTCAAGAAAATTTGTAGGCATAACAAATTACACAACAAAGTTTTAACTTCAGGTTTCAAACTGTCTGCAGGCATTTATTTTGCCACTCAAAGTCAAAGGTTCATTACCTTTGATCACGTTGTTGTCGTAAAACAAAGAAGAAAGGGGAGCAGATTATAGACACTGCAGGAATAAGGGATTTGTCAATTTGCACACAAGTCAGATCAAGGTTTAGCTTCCACATTCAACCCAACCCTTCTGAGAGGTGGAGGGGTGCGGGGGGCTGCCACGATGAGAACCGCTAGAGGGGAAATTGTTTACTGCCTTACTGAAGAACAGAACACAATAATTATTTTTATGTCTCAGGGATTTGATCTATCAACTTCTCAATTACTGGTCAGGTGCACTCACCATCTGCACTAACTAGACAACCTGTATACACCGATCAGCCATTACATTATGACCATGGCACCTGTCAGTGGGTGGGATATATTAGGTAGCAAGTGAACATTCTGTCCTGAAAGTTGATGTGCTAGAAGCAGGAAAAATGGGCAAGTTTAGGGATCTGAGCGACTTTGACAAGGGCCAAATTGTGATTGCTAGACGACTGGGTCAGAGCATCTACAAAACTGCAGCCCTTGTGGGGTATTCCCAGTCTGCAGTGGTCAGTACCTACCAAAAGTGGTCCAAGGAAGGAAAAGCGGTGAACCGAAGACAGGGTCATGGGCGGCCAAAGCTCATTGATGTACATGGGGAGCGAAGGCTAGCCCGTGTGGTCCGATCCAACAGACGCGCAACTGTAGCTCAAATTGCTGAAAAAGTAAATGCTGGTACTGATAGAAAGGTGTCAGAACGCACAATGCATTGCAGTTTGTTTCGTATAGGGCTGCGTAGCCGCAGACCAGTCAGGGTGCCCATGCTGACCCCTGTCCACTGCCAATAGCGTCTATAATGGGGACGTGAGCATCAGACCTTGCCCACGGAGCAATGGAAGAAGGTGGCCTGGTCTGATGAATCACGTTTTCATTTACATCACGTGGATGGCCGGGTGTGTGTGTGTCGCTTACCAGGAGAACACATGGCACCAGGATGCACTACGGGAAGGAGGCAAGCCAGCAGAGGCAGTGTGATGCTTTGGGCAATGTTCTGCTGGAAACCTTGGGTCCTGCCATTCATGTGGATGTTACTTTGACACGTACAACCTTACCTGAGCATTGTTGCAGACCATGTGCACCCTTTCATGGCAACGGTATTCGCTGATGGCATTGGCCTCTTTGAGCAGGATAATGCGCCCTGCCACAAAGCAAAAATGTTTCAGGAATGGTTTGAGGAACACAACAATGAGTTCAAGGTGTTGACTTGGCCTCCAAATTCCCCAGATCTCAATCCAATCCAGCATCTGTGGGATGTGCTGGACAAACAAGTCCGATCCATGGAGGCCCCACCTCGCAACTTACAGGATTTAAAGGATCTGCTGCTAACGTCTTGGTGCCAGATACCACAGCACACTTTCAAGTGGAATCCATGCCCCAACGGGTCAGGGCTGTTTTGGTGGCAAAAGTGGGACGTACACAATATTAGGCAGGTGGTCATAATGTTATGGCTGATCAGTGTATTTTTCTGTATTAGTTATTATCTAATAGCATGGATCCACCCCCTCAAAGCGTTTATTTATGTTACCGATACCTTTATTTATGTTTTTATTTCACTGAAACAGCTGAGAGCCAAGACACTGTTTTCCTGAAGCTTTGATTCTGTCCTCTACTGTCATTTTTGCCTAGAAATTGTCCTTTTAACAGAGTTCCTTGTACAACCCCGATTCCAAAAAGTTGGGATGCTGTTTAAAATTTAAAGAAAAACAGAATGCAATGATGTGCATATCATTTAAACCCTATGTTCAATAAAAAAACAGAACAAAGCACAGGAACAACAAAAGAATGTAAAAGTTGTGTACTGCTGAAAAAAACCTGTTGGAACAACTCACAGCTTATTAGGGTAATTGGCAACAGGTCGGTAACATGACTGGGTATAAAAAGACAACCTGGTCTCAGGAACCTACGTAGACTATTTTACGAAAATCCATGGCACCCGATTTCGTATGATATGTGACGTTACGTTAGGTTACATTACAATGCGCCACCAAAACGTACGATACATAACAAAAATATTAAAACGTAACATATCTTACGAACACTATTACAACGTCTCAAATGTTACGACCGCTATTAAAACGTAAAATAACATACAAACGCCAGATAAATGTATGATATGTACGAACGCTATGAAAGACGATTTTTTAACAAAATATTTGAACTGTGTTTCAAACCGGCAACATTGGGATAGGGAGGCAGTCGCCTTACCCACTGCCCCACACTAGACATGGGGATTTTGGATGAGTAACAGCAACAGCAAGGTTGCTAGAATATGTTATAAAAGCATTTTATCGTTAACGTTACGTTAACATTAGGCATCACAGCACTGGGGTTAGGGTTAAGGTTAGATCTCACAGCACCGGGGTTAAGGTTAGGGTTAAGGTTTGGGCTACGGTTAGGAAACGGTTAGGTTAAGGTTTGGTTAGGGTTACGTCTCACAGCTCTGGGGTTCAGGTTAGGGTTAAGGTTAGGTATCACAGCAACTGGGGTTAAGGTTAGGGTTATGGTCTGGGTTAGGATTATAAAGAAAATCACTTCAAACATATTTATGTTGTGACAACACCACTCGCCAAGATAGGTTACAGGTTCCTCAGTGGAGTAGTGGGTAGCGTGCCTGTCTGGGATGTGGAAGGTCCCCAGTTCAAACCATGGTTATGGCTTTTTTTTCTCCATTCCAACTCTAACGTTATTTTACTGCACGTAATATATCTTATGAAATCCCCTGCCTAAAATTTACGTAAAATAGTCTACGTCATCATTCTGAAACCAGTCTGAAAAAGCGCATCCCAGAGAGAATAAGTAAAGATGGGGAGGGGTTCACCACTTTGTGAAAGACTGCACAGGCAAATAGTGTAACAATGTAAGAATCACGATTCTTAACCTAAAATTGCAAAGAGTTTGGGCATCTCATCATCTACGGTACATAATATCAATAATAGATTTAGAGAATGCATAGAAATCTCTGTAGGCAAGGGACAAGGCCGAAAACCAGTATTGGATGGCTGTGACCTTTGGGCCTGCAGGCGGCTTCGTTAAAAACAGACACGATTCTGTAGTGAAAATCACTGCATGGGCTCAGGAACAATTCCAAAAACCATTGTCTGTGAACTTAGCACATCACTGCATCCACAAATGCAATTTCAAACTCTATCATGCAAAGAAGAAACCACATATAAACATGATCCAGAAACGCCGCTGCCTTCTCTGGGCCTGAGGTAATTTAAGATGGACTGAGTTTAAGTGGACAACTGTCATGTGGTCTGATGAATCAACATTTAAAAATACTTTTGGGAATCATGGACGCTGTGTCCTCTGGGCTTAAGTGGAGAGGGTCCATGCGGCTCGTTATCAGCGCACAGTTCAAAATCCGGCATCCATGATGGTATGGGGGTGCATTACTGCATATGGCATAGGTGACTTGCACATCTGTGAAGGCACCATTAATGCTGAACAATATACAGGTTTTGGAGCAACATATGCTGCCATCCAGACAACGTCTTTTTCAGGGAAGGTCTTGCACATTTCAGCAAGACAATGCCAAACGACATTCTGCAGATACTACAGAACCATGCTGTTGTAATAAGAATCCGGGTGCTAAACTGGACTGCCTACAGTCCAGACCTATCACCTATCATTGACAACATTTGACCTATGACCTATCAAGACCTATGACCTATCATTGACAACATTTGGCGCATTATGAAATGTAAAATACGACATAGGAGACCTCGAACTGTTGGGCGGCTGAAATCTTATATTATGCAAGGAGGTGATAACATTTCACTTTCGAAACTACAGAAATTAGTCTCCTCAGTTCCCAAATGCTTACAGAGTATTGTTAAATCAAGAGGTGATGCAACACAGTGATAAAAGTGCCCCTGTCCCACCTTTTTTGAAACATGTTTCCGGCATCAAATTCGAAAAGGGCATGTATTTTTCAATAAACAATAAAAAAAAAAATTGTTTCAACATTTGATATGTTGTCTTTGTACCATTTTCAATTAAATATATGGATAAATGGTTTGCACTTCATTGCAGTGTTATCAAAAAAATTGCCATTTCCAGTCAACACAAACAGAAAGAAAAAGACGTGCACTGGCATGTCTGGGATGGGACAAGACTAAAACGTTTGTATTATTGCAGGGTCTGTTATTTTTCCAAACGCACTGCCGCATTCTCACTTTATATTGTCATAGAACATACAAAACAATTATATTGCTATAGGGAAATAAACCATTGTATGTTCCATTAGTTTCATAGGATTAAAGGCATACTGCTAAGGATATCCTTAAATGGAGCCTGTTGTTGGACAATGTAACTGCACTCGCACTACTATTATGTTTTAACCGTACTGACTTGTTGCAAATACAAAGCATTGCGTGATGAAATAGTGAAGTGGTCAAAAGTCTGAGCTTGTGGACCACAAATAGTATCTATGAACTGTATGACTTTTGCCACTGGCCGTTTTAAAAGCGTAATAGCCAGTAATATGTCGCTAGACGCCAAACGACTACCCCTTGTTAAATAGCGTAGTGGTTAGAGAAGCGGACTTGTGAACTATAGGTCCCGAAGCGAAGCGAAGTACGCATTGTGAATTATTCCGTATTGACAAAAATTTCGCTGGCTAAAACCTGAAATTGTATACGGTTATATTGCGACTGTTTCTGGCATGGAAAAGTTCATCTTCAGTCTCGCTAGCAATTGCTCAATTCTTATGATTATTCATAAGAAGTTAGTAGATACCAGTAAGCCTATTACTGGCTAATAAGCTGTTCAAACGGCCAGTGGCAAAAGCTAACAGCTCATAGACGCTATTTCTGGTGGAGGTAACGGTCAACACGCATGATGCCTGAGGTTCTGGACAGACAAAAACTTCGCTGGCTATAACTTTATGTAGCTACGTAATAGGAAGCCTAAAATAAAACAGTTCTGGTGGATATAAGGATTTCTTCAGGAAAGACAAACACCTCGCTGCCTACATGATTCTCTCGTCTTTTCACTTGACAAAAAAAGTCAGTTATAAATATATCGTCACCTATATTGATAGATACTCAGTGTCATTCACGAATGGCTAATTAGCTGTTAAAACGGCCAGTGGTAAAAGAGGATTTGTTCAGAATAGACAAAAACTTCGCTGGTTACAACCTTCTGTAGCTATGGGAAGCCTAAAATGAAACTGTTTACAGTAGTGATGGCCAAACAAGGCTTCTTTAGCGTTATTTTAGCAGCAGGATATTATGCTGGCAGCACTCAGATTTTCATTACCACAATAAAAGCCATCATTAACATTTAGAAGGCCATATAGTTAACAATCTAGTTTGTAAACAAGAAACCAGGCAAGCCAAGTTCAGCCGGACCGCAATAGAAAGTATTGCCCTCATGAGACTCGAACCCACATCGCCCATGTTTAAGGCTGTGTCACTAACCACTACACCACAGAGCTCTGTCTTCAATGGGTGGCGGTGTCAGTATAGCCTCTGTCCTGAACAAATCGTCGTTTGCCACTGGCTGTTTTAATAGCTTATTAGCCAGTAATAGGCTTTACCAGTATCTACTAACTTACTAGAATAGTCATAGGAATTGAGCAATTGCTAGCTAGTCTGCCAAAGCTATTTCATTTCAGGGCATAAGAATATATTTTTTTCTTTCTTGGCATAACAACATACTTTTTTCTTTCATTCGTGAATGATGTTGATACAATAACTATCAAGAAAGGTGACGATAACTAACTTTTTCATCAAGTGAAACGACGAGAGAATCGTGGAAATAAAATAAATAAATGTCGTTGTTCACAATAGATTTGAACTTGAGCCTTCCACGTGAGAGGCACTGGCTTTAAAATGCAAATGTGCTCATTCTGTTCTTGGCATGTACGCTGTTGCCAGCAGCTAACCAATACAGAGAGAGAAGGCTAACCTACATAATAAAATCATTATGGATTAAACATTTTCTTACCAAACAACTGTTATGCTTTGATCATAATGTCACAAAAACATTCAATATTTATTAGATAGGAGCATCATGTTTATCACTTAGAACTTTCACTACTCTATGAAGTTCAGTATAACTAATCAATAGTCTAATAAACAGTATTGTTACATGGGAGGACCACAAAACATTTAATCAGGCCATTTTGCTTTCAATATAATGGTTATTCTATCAATATATTCACATTAAGGTGTTTTCACCTACCATTTCTTGCACCACGCATTTTACAGACATTTTGAAGGTCCCACATTGTAGAATCAAACAAATTGCCTGTTGACCTTTATATAACTGTACCAGCACAATCCTGTTTCCATCTGTCCAGTCGTAACCTTGTTGCTGTTTCAGGTTATTTATCCGCATGAAATGGTTAGATGGAAATCTAGTTAGTTCTGAATTGGTATCATGTATGATGTAGGAGTATGTTAGGTAACTACATATTGTTCTTATTTTTCTTCCCCTTTCAACATTTCAAAATGCACCCATTTTTATAACACAGGTTTTATTTGTGAATCTATTTAAAAATAAAAGAGCAGAGAGGATGTTAAAAGTGAAGGGCTACAATAAACTCAATAGATGACATGCCTTTTGAAATGTCACCTGCTGTCATATCTGAAAGAAATTGTCTGGTGACAACCCACATGGTGTTGTCATATGTTAAACTAGGACATCTACTACTGTTAGTAGTGGAATAATACTGTTATAGTGGGCAGCGGTGGAGAATTGGAACTTTACCTATGTGTCAATGATCTATTTGTTGACCTGGGACCTCAAGGGCCAGTATCGCAGGACAGCCTAGTCCTGGACAAAAAAATCCATCTCAACATAGATTCTTAATTGAGCTTGATTTCTTTTTTGTAGTCCAAGAGTAGGCTTAATCTGTGTCCGCAAAACCAGCCCTTAAAGTAAAACATATTTGTTTCTTAAAGTTAGAAGTAAAAGATTATATGAAAGCATTCCCTTTCTGTAGAATCTAAAAACCTCCTAGGAGAAGGTGAATCACATATATTTTGCATTTTCATCGTTTTCTAGCCAGGTGCATTAAATCTGTTCAATGTAAAATGTCTTACTAATTGTGTTATTCTCATCTCGTTGTGTTTCTTCCAAGCTGGTAGCCTGCTGTGTGATCAGAATGAACAACTACAAAGCAACAGCAAACCTGTTTTGGGGGCATTGCTCATCATTTTCATCGACAGACAACATTAAATCCACAGTACTTGAGTGGCTGTTGCATAGACTAATAATGTTATTCAGTGTGCGTGTTTTAGAATTCTAGGTTTGTTGCAAAAAACATTCAAATCCAAAATACATTAGAGTCCACATTTGAGTCTAAACCAGCAGGACAGTAAACCAGAGATTATTCTCAAATTTGGTGTATAATCTTTGCCTATTTATTCTTTCTACAACACAAAAGAGAGAATAATCTGGAATAATTATGAATGTTCCATTTTCCTGTTAGTAAATGTTTTCTGGTACTCCTCCTGGATTCCTGATTTCTCCCAGTTGCACATATAGTCACTGTTCTCTCCTATTGTCCCTATCTTCATTCTCATATTTGCACACTCTGTATTCTAATGCTTGCAAAACTTGCTTCATACTGTTAGTAATTTTAGATTACTTATCAGGTGGAGCAGGTTTGAGGTTGATTTTAATTTGAAGCACAGCAGGTTTATCTGTCACACATGTGAATCATGTATCAACCCTCACTCGAACCAATGCCGTAGCTGTCTATCTGTAGTACAGGTAAATAATGGTAGTTTAAACACAGCAGCCATATACAGTAGCCAAAACCTAGGCACCGATTTCATACATACTTGGTATATATGTACCTCGTTACCATTCTAGTGAAATGGCCTGGCTGGACCCCATGGAACGTAATGTATTAAATGGTGCACTCCTGCAATCTCTTTTTAAAGCCCCCATAAACATTTTCTTTGTAAAACTGATCAGTGGGTATTGGCAGATGTATCTGAGGTAAGGTTACCAGAGCATGTTAATGTAAATGTTTATTTTTTCATTTTCTAAAAGTTTTATGAGTTCTTCATCTGCTTAGAGTCCTATGGGCTTTTTCCAAGAGCTTCTCAATTAAATGCTAACTGCCCAATGGGAATAAAGATATGAGTTTTGTATAAATTGGGTGGTATGTTTTACCTATACCATCAACATTTTGAGGCAGACACATACAGTTGTGCTCAAAAGTTTGCATGCCCTTGGAGAATTTGTAATATATGTAATATTGGTAAAGAAAACATGAGTGAGCTGGCAAAATACGTCTTTTATTTCTTATGGGATTCACATTCAACTGTAGGTCATAACAGAATGGCACAATCATAAAACAAAACATGGCAATAAAGAAAAAATGAACTCACCCCTGTTCAAAAGTCTGCATACCCTTAGTTCTTAATACTGTGTATTGCCCCTTTAGCATCAATGACAGCATGCAGTCTTTTGTAATAGTTGTCTATGAGGCCCTGAATTCTTGCAGGTGGTATAGCCCCCCATTATTCTTGGCAGAATGCCTCCAGGTCATGCAAAGTCTTTGGTTGTCTTGCATGAACCGCACGTTTGAGATCTCCCCAGAGTGGCTCGATGATATTAAGGTCAGGAGACTGTGTTGGCCACTCCAGAACCTTCACCATTTTCTGCTGTAAACCCTGGGGGGTCAACTTGTCCTTGTGCTTAGGGTCATTGTCATGCTGGAATGTCCAAGACGGTCCCATGCACAGCTTTCATGCAGAAGCAGGGCTTGACATTGGCACCCCCCAAATGCGGGTAGAATTTGGCTGTGGCGTGTAACGCAGTCACTCTTACTAGCCACTTTGGCGAGTGGCATTCTATATATCTATACACAGGGTTTTTCCTGCATTCAAAGATCAAAGGCAACAGCTTTCCCAAAATCTCGCACCACCTCTGTGTGTTGGCATGGTGAAACATGATTTTGCGCTCATATAGAAAACGAAACACAGCACCAAAAAGGCCGTAGGAGTAAATTTTTCCATATTGAGTGTTGCCAGGTGGGGTGTGTTTCCTACTCAATTGGGCTATTTTTAATGGCCTTGGGCGGGTCGATGTTTTTTCTGGAGTCTTCGGCAGAATACAGTTTACGGTCAGTGAAATCTGGCAACCTTGCATACAGGACTACACACGTCCAGACGTCGAGGAGATGAGTGATGTTGGGAAAACAACTAGATCCCAATTTTCTTTTACACCCAAGCATGTCAAAATATTCCATTAAAATTTAATAACCTCAAACTAAATCTAATCCGCATAACATTTTTTTAAACTTTTCAGGTGACTTCTAGTTGCCTAAAATTACAGATTTGTTTTAAAGAGAGATTGTGAGACAAACGAAGATGACTGTTGAAAAGACCATCAGACTAGGGTATGTACTAATCACCAAAAACATTAGGCTATATATGCAATATATAGAGTAAAAAAATATATAATTAACATATTTAAGTTACTAACAATATAAACATATGAACGTGAAGACGCTGGATAAGCGGCAGCAGCAGAGCCTAGTACAGCTGATGGAAGTTGAGGAAGATAAACGATGTGGCGTCAAGGCAAGGATGGGGAAAAAATAACTTGACAAGGCTGTAATAAATACAGCTCTGTTTCGTTCTTTATGCAAGTCTATATTAACAAGAATATAGCATAACAAAAATAGACAACAATAATATTTACTGCGATTAATTATAAAGCTGATGGGTTATTTCATATTTCTTTTTAAATAACATGTTAATAGTTCTAGGTTATGTTAAGAATAAATATATTGCTTGCATATTTTGGTTGATATTAGGGAGGACATTATAGCGTGCATTAGCTGCTCAACTGGACATGGACAACAGGGCAGATTTAACACTATAATAGTTGTCTTTTTCAAGTGTGTAGCCACATTATATAAAGTATTTCACATTATATAATGTGTCTACACACTTTACATAAAGAGGGGCGTCCGGTAGATTGGGGTACCACCTTTGCCTAATAGTGACTGAACCAGTGAACAAGACAGGCTGAGATGTAGCACATCATAGTCAGATTTTATCAAATAAAATGTAATTCCCCAACAACAAAATGGTGGCTAGTGATAAGTGATTTAACAGAACTGACTGGCATTAGCAAAGCTTTGAATATCTTTTTATATCCTTTTCCATCTTTATAAAGTTCCATTACCCACATTATCCACATGAGAGCTAACAAACACATTGACTATTTATACACAGATTGCAATTTAAAAAGCCACAGTGGTGGGAAATTCACCTTTAATTGCCATTTTTACCTGTGTGTGTCACCTTGTGTGTCTGTAACAAGGCCAAACATTCAAGGGTATGTAAACTTTTGATCAGGGCCATTTTGCGTGATTTCTGTTATCATATTATTTAAAAAGGAGCCAAACAACTATGTGATATTGAATGGCTTCATATGATCACTATCCTTAAATAAAAGACAGTTTTTTGCATGATCAGTCATATTTTAAAATCAATGCCAAAATTTCACAATTTCTACCAGGGTATGCAAACTTATGAGCACAACTGTACCTGTCACTCTATGTCAAAAGCATTATTTTATTTCAAGGAAAGTCAACTAAAAAATGTTTCCACAAGGAACATTTTTTTAGTTTTTTCTTTGTACAGATTGTCTTTTTTTAATACTTAATGTTAGACATAGTATCCTTAATCGTAACGAGAGACAGTGATAAATTGTTTTTGCTGAAATAGCAGTGGGCTGGATTCTAACCCATGCTGCAGTGTTATGCACTGGAGGCAAAGGCTTAGACCACTAGACACCCCAAGACAACCATATATAATCTGGGTGAAAAACATCTGAAAGCTTGCAAGATACAACACAGAATGTGGAGATATTTTGACTGATTTCAAAGAGCTCTTAATAGTCTTTTAACTATTGTTTCCTCTATCCCACATTCACAGCATATGTTTTATTGTGCTTGCACATAGCCCAACCATTAGGCCACTGCTTTCATGACTTGGTACACCATACTGCTTGTGAGGAGGTATCGCTTAAATCAGTTCTGACACCATAAGGTGACTTATGGTACAGGGTGCTTTGAAGACGTCTGCCATTTGCATTCAAAGGAACCGGTTGTGCCCTTCCGCCTGACGATCAGATCAAAACTTCAACAGTATGGCAGGGGACGTGCAACGCATCCTCAGAATGCACAAGTCTTTGAGAAACCTAATTTGCATCCATAATGCCACGTGAATCCCTCTGATATAATGTTGTAAGATACTCAGCAACCTGTCATGTCATTACGGCAACTGTGTTTGCATAAAGAGATTGGATATTTTTTATAAGGCTAGTTATTTCCCTGCAACTTTGATGATTTTCATTCAGGTGAAATGTTGAAGAACAGTGTGAAGCCAGAGTAAGGGCATGGAGAAGGACAGTCTCAAAAGCTGATATACTGAAGAAGTTTGCCTGAGAGGAATATGAGTCTGTTGCAAGGCCTGAACAAATATGATGTAAATAAAAGTGCACATGATAGTGTACCAACTGATTTCATGCTTATTTGATGGTTCCGCATCTGCTGCTGCTTAGCTGTGTTTACAGTCCACTCTAGCATCAGCCAACCAACGTGACCCAGTGCAGACCGCCAGTTTCCCGAACCTGCTAGAACATGTTGGATTGGTTTGTGATATTAAGATAAAGTCTGGTTGTGGCTCTGATGCTGATAGCAAAGTCTGGTAAGACTTCAATGAAAGCCTACAATGTGTGATATGAATGACATGAACACTTACCATAATGTATATTGATGTCTCATGACACAAACATTATGGAATTTAGAGCATTAAAATTGGAAACATCAGAATTTTGGTTGGACCTCTACGCCTCCATGCTTGTTGGGGACCCAACAATACCCAGTCTTCGACAAGGCACTTAGGTGATTGTGGGCTCTAACTTAGGTGGGTAGGAAAGATGGAGCTGCTCAGAGACCCCTGAATCTCATTAGCTGTATTGTGTCTTACAGAATGAAAGCGGAGCGTTTCTTGGCCCGGGCTACATCTGCAACCCAGGCAGTCCATAAAGCTCCCAAGCTTTGGAATTCTTGGTGGCACTGACTCAAGGAGATGTGCTGTGACTTTACGAAACGTATCTTAATGCGTTTTCCCAATGTACAATGTTAGTGGCATCTTCAGAGAATTTTCACCCACCAATATACTGTATTTCCTATAAAATTCTTGTCACTGTGAAGAAAAACCATGGGTAAGAAAATACCTTGCTTTACTCATTATATTGTGGTGGAAATTTGAAACTGAGAACAAAAGTATGATGTTTTGATTATCACTACTTGGCAGTGATGTTTTTTTTATTTTCTATTGTTTTTCTATTAATTTCTACAATTGGTACCATTTAGTATGCTGTGAAAAGTTTGTAATTCAATGTGAAGGAATAGGAGTAAGGGGAGTGGGCTGTAAATAGATAAGGTATGGGTTTTTCCTTCTAAATTCATGAGGAGAGTAGCCCAGAGAATGGACGCACACAACTAGCATGTTGTATCATAATACTTTGATTACTCAGTGTGGCCATACGTAGGCGGACTATTTTCGATTATCCCATACGTGCTCTACCATTAAAACATTTGGGGTTAGTTAGAAATGTCCTTGTTTTCCATGAAAACTTACCTGAAATGAGTTTGAATAGGAAATTAAGCAAAATAAATAGAAAATATGGTCATTGACCAGGTTAGAAATAATGATTTTTAATTCAAATAAGTGTGTCCTTCACACTTTGCTTTTATCAAAGAATCCTCCATTTGCAGCAATTACAGCCTTGCAGACCTTTGGCATTCTAGTTGTCAGTTTGTTGAGGTACTCTGAAGACATTTCACCCCATGCTTCCTGAAGCACCTCCCACAAGTTGGTTTGGCTTGATGGACATTTTACTGCTTCTTCCCTAAATAGTTCTTGCACTGTTTGGAGCTGTGCTTTGGGTCATAGTCCTGCTGTAGGAGGAAATTGGCTCCAATCATGCGCCGTCCACAGGGTGTTGCAAAATGGAATGGATAGCCTTCCTTCTTGAGACCAGACCATCACTATGCAAAAGTATAAAAAATTATCAGGATGTAACAATTAAAAAGATCTCGATAGCACTTAGGACTCAATATCAATCATTTCTAGTACAGTGTTCACAGAACATAGTCCACATCTATGAAAAAAATGTTCAGATGATTCAGATGTAATTACAATGGCAGCACTAACAAATCTGTGTTTCACCATGTGGGACTCCGTATCTACAATGACATTCTTGCATCAGAATGCCTGTTATCCACTGCTGCACTGTCACTTTCACCTCTGACATTGTCATCAGGTGACCATTTACTGTATATTTCTGACAAATTGATTTGAATAGATCAGACAGCAACAACTGCAAGAACTTTTCCTCCTTAAAAGGTCAAGTAACTTATTTTATGTTATAATGTGGATGTAGGTGGATTATATATACATACTTCCAGAGAACAGTTTTTGCTTGTAAACATTTGTTTAATTAACTTTTGATTTGCCTGCTTTCCTCTGAATCCTTTGATCTTGGTTTCTAACTGATCCTGATTTTTTATTGGATCATCAAATTGTGACACCAGATGTGAGACTTTGTTGAAGGCTTGCAGTATGTTGGCGTTGATCAGCTTCTATCATCCACTAAATATGTGGAGGTTCTCCAGTAAACATGAGCTGTAGCTCAAACAGCTTGTGTGGATGTCCCCTGAAATACTTAGTTTTTAGGTGTGAAAGTAAAGCCTTGGTAAAAGAGTATTCAATGTTTCACTGCGTTTCATTGTGAAGATTGCTTACGATGACTCACAGGCGTAATCTCAAAATGAACACTTCATTAAGCCTTTTGGAAGTCTCAATTTGTTACTTAGCAACAACATAGTCACAACTACTTTGCTCTCAGAAATTGCCAGCATTAGTAAACATCAATCAATAATAATGTCTTTAATGTGGATTTTAATTTCAAATAAGGTCATCCTACAGGTTTAGCTATCACTGCTTGACAAGCGGTGTGTCTGATTATTGATAAGGTACAAAAAACTGTTAATTACAAGCCAGCCACATCATATGAAACAAAGAGGAATTTGACCAACTAACGCAACACTAAATGCAATGTTCCTTCCATAAGATAGCCAAACCTCTACTTAGAGATTTAGTTTATAATATACTTGGCTATGCCACACCGCATCAAGTCAATATTATTGATTAACATTTTTTGATGGTTTGAAATAAATTAAAATATATAACCTGCAACAGATCACACACTATTATGGATATAACATAATGCAGTCCAAAGTTTCCATTATAGGCTAAAGGTATTTTCTGTTGTTTGTTAAAGAAAATAATTGCCTTTGTTATTCATTAGTTCAACTTTTCCACCTCAACGGATCTTCTCTGACTACAGACCCTTGTAAAATGAAATAACCTTAGTCTACTCTTAATCCTGTATGCCTATAGCCTGTTTATAAAGCTTATACATTTACATTGCACTTTGTACAGAGACAGGCTTTGAATTTTATGACCAGTGTGCTGGAAAATGGCTGCAGTGTTTTTTTTCAATTGGGAAAATATATGTTCTATTAAGCCAAAGGAGGATAAAGGGATTTATTGAATTTAATGGTTAACAATAACATTACAGAAAGATAGTACACTATTTTCCTGACTTGTAAATCAACAAAAACAGCCTATATTTCACACAATTGCGTGAAAGGTTGTACAGTATTGCAGAGGTGTAACTTGGGCAGACTTTAGTCATCTTTTTGATCTGAAAATTCAGACATTAAAACATGAGCAAAAACATCAACATACACTATTTAAAGTATTTGTCTTGTAACTCAGCCCTAGTCTACTGTTTGTATTTTTTTTTGCCGTCATCATTTTTAAGTCCTACTATGGATTCATACAAAAATACAGTAATGAACTGCAATCTAAATACTGTAGTAATAATATTTATTGTTTTGTGGATATACTGTATAACCTAAAATACTAGTAGAAGAGTAAATAGCTAGTAGGAGTTGTAGGAGGTTTTATGGCTGATTTGTACAACAATTTACAATCATATCATCAGTCATATTCAGTTATATAATAATAAATCTAAATCAGTTTCATAATGTATATAATTATATTACATTAAGGTTCCAGCTGCAAAACAATCTCCTCCAACAATTCTGGTCAGATTGGCTCTAAAGAATACAGTTAGGTCCGGAAATAATTTGGCACTGACACAAGTTTTGTTATTTTGGCCAAAATATATTCAAGTGACAGTTATATAATGAATGTGGGCTTAAAGTGCAGTCTCTCAGCTTTAATTTGAGGGTAATCACATCCAAATTGGAGGAAGAGTTTAGTAATTACAGTAGGAAATAGCCCCCTGGTGTGGGTTATTCCTTTATTTCTTCATCAATTAAGCAGGTAAAAGGTCTGGAGTTGTTTCCAGGTGTGGCATTCACATTTTGAAGCTGTTTATGTGAAGCCACAGCATGCAATCAAAGGAGCTCTGAATGCAAGTGAAACAGGCCATCCTTAGGCTGTAAACATTTTTTTTAAATCCATCAGAGACATAGGAACATTAGGAGTGGCCAAATCATCAGTTTGGTACATTCTGAGAAAATAAAGAACGTACTGGTGAGCTCTGCAAAACAAAAAGTCCTGGACGTCCATGGAAGACAACATTGGTGGATGATCTTTTCCATGGTAAAGAAAAACCCTTCATAACATCCAGCCAAGTGAAGAACACTCCAGGAGGTAGGCATATCATTATCCAAGCCTACCATATGGAGAAGACTTCACAAGAGCAAATACAGAGGGTTCACCACAAGGTGCAAACCATTCATAAGCCTCAAGAATAGAAAAGCCAGATTAGACTTTGCCAAAAAACATCTAAAAAGCCAGCCCAGGTCTGGAACAGCAGTTTTTGGACAGATTAAACTAAAATCAACCTGTACCAGAATGATGGGAAGAAAAAAATATGGAGAAGGCTTGGAATGGCTCATGATCCGAAGCAAACCACATCATCTCTAAAACACGGTGGAGGCAGTGTGATGGTATGGGCATGCATGGCTTCCAATGGCACTGGGTCACTAGTGTTTATTGATGATATGACAGAAGACAGAAGCAGCCGGATGATTTCTGAAGTGTATAGGGATATATAAGGCAAGTTTTTTAAGGCAAAGAAGTAGAATATTCGGCAATGGCCGAGTCAATCACCTGATCTCAACCCGATCGAGCATGCATTTCACTTGCTGAAGACAAAACTTAAGGCAGAAAGACCCACAAACAAACAACAACTGAAGACAGCCTGCAAAGGCCTGGTAAAGCATAACAAAGGAGGAAACCCAGCGTTTGGCCATGTGCATGCGTTCCAGACTTCAAGCAGCCATTGCCTGTAAAAATGAACATTTTATATATAATTGTGTTAATTTGTCCAATTACATTTGAGCCCCTGAAATAAGTGGACTGTGTATGAAAATGGTTGCAATTCCTAAACGTTTCAATGCAATATTTTTGTTCAGTCCCTTGAGTTAAAGCTGAAAGTCTGCACTTAATTGCATCTCAACTGTGGTGGCGTACAGAGCCAAAATTATGAAAATTGTGTCAGTGTCCAAATATTTCGGGACCTAACTATCTGTCCTCCCTTATAGTACTCTGCTATGATTTTTATTTCTGCCCGTTTTTGTGTGTGTGTTGAGAATGGCAAGGTTAGAATTGTAAGCTTGCACACCAAAATATTTTTTCTCCACACAAAAGGGTTTTTTATATCATGGGTAAGTTTTACCTACAACTTTTGATCTGAAGAACTATTTAATGAGACCGTCAAGGGGTTCTAACTAAAACCTAAGTCATTCTAAGAAACCTTTTTGGAGAAAATGTGGTAACACTTTATTTAAAGGCCATATCCATAACGCATTATACAGCATTATACATGTACTCATAATGCAATATAATACAGTAATAATGTAGTATAAGCATAGTTATAGACACTCGTAAAGACCCATGAAGATTTGTGATGTTGTATACAAATATACATAATGCATTATATGTTTAATTATAATGAACTATACTGTACAGAATATAGTGCTTCACAATAACTGGGAAATCTTTCCTCAAGGATCATACAGCACTGTGATTCATCTAAAAGAAGGGGTCAATGAGCAGCAGATGAGCAGCACAATTAGTGCATCATAATCTTTTTCATAGTGTGTTATAGCACATTTATAAGCCACTATAAAGTCATCTTTGATTGCTTTAAGTAAAGTGATGAAATATCTAATCCCACAAACATAATACACCATAAGACATTACTATAACATTATGAAGTGGTAATTGTCTGCATTCAATAAAGTCAAACGTTCTGCACATTTCATATTGACACAACACAAAATCTTTCATACTCTGCTTTATTCAACAAGTTGAATATCATAACATTAATTGCCACACAATCCAACAGCTGGCAATTCAGCACTCAAAATACATTCACATATATTACCCAAAAAAGAAAGAATGCAAAGTCAAAGACCTGCACGTCTGTTTTATCCGGCTCAGTCTAATATACAGTGCATAAGCTTTTACAGGTCCAAGTTAGATTTTAACCCAGATCAGCCAAACATAACAAATTAGCAATAGAGGACCACAAGTCAGTCGTAATTATAGAAAATATATGCTATTTAGCTAACACTGTAATCCCAAAACATGAAAAGGTAATATATTCGATGCTGTAAACCAGGTGTACTTTTCGTAGTTGATTGAAAGTGACACACAAATCCTTTCCCTGACTGAGATAGGGCTGCTAGCTGGGGGGGTTGGCTGACCCTTCCACAAAATTTCCAGCATTTCTTTGAAAGGTCCTTCTCAAAAAAGGCTTTGCCAGTAACTCCGCCACCAAATCCATTTCTTCTCCTCCTCCAGCAATTGTGCGTTAAAAAACAACAGGTAAAGTAAAAATCTAAACCAAAAATCTAAAGCACTGCATATAAAAATCTAAACGTCACGAAAGAATGTTTAAATAAACCTTAGATGGTGCTACATTTCGTGCTAGCTACTTTTACTTAGTTAGCTAACTGGCCCTTCGAGCACACTACACAAAAAGTGCTAACGTAGGCAACTAGGAAAGCTTGAGGGCTTGTCTAACATTAATGAATCAAAAAACAATATTCGGTAGAGCCTACCCTCCCAACTTTGATGTGTGAAAGTGACAGATTTAATGACAGATTCAGATTGCATTTATTTAATGAAGTCCCTAAAATTCCTCCATATCAGGGTTGATTTTTCACTCAGAGGCAGCACAGATGAAAAATCTGATTGAATAAAAGCTCTAAATTTATATGAGCTGCACTGGAAGCAGCCCAACTGAGGGAGAGAATAGCAATGAAATTATGTCAATAGACTGATGGAAACGAACTTTGTAAAATACATATAACATTAATTAAAATATACATTCAATTATAAAAATATAATTTTCTGATTCTGACATCACTAGGCAAGCAGAGAAGGGCTTGCTGGCCCTGACGGCCTGCCTCTGGACCGCTCTGGAGTTGACATTGGACAACAACATATAACATATTACCCAGCAATCATCATTGCATATCTGTATATAAAAAATACGAAAATTAGAAATTATTCATTTAGTTGAATAGTTTTGTATAGTATATATATAGTTTTATAATTTATATAGAATAAGCATATAATTTTGTTATAGATTGATAGTGAGTATTTTACCCAAGAGAATGAAAACCATGATGGAGAAGGGTTTGCCTTTTCGAGGGCATAGCAAATGGCACCATTTCTGTTTAATGAGTTTTCTTTGAATACAGGCGCATTTCTGAGGTAGGAAACAAGGGCCTGTGCTCTGCCCATCACATTGTTGGAGGGTCAATGACCACTTTATAATGTTAAAGTAATGCATTATGATGTATTATGTTCGTGTGATTAGACACGTCATCACTTTAACTAAAGCATAACTAAAGATTACTTAATAGTGGATTACAGGTACGCTATAACACACCATGAAAAAGATTATGACACACTAATAGTGATTTGCTGATCATTGATCCCATGTTTTGGATGAATCACAGTGCTGTATGATCCGAGTAAAGATTTCCCTGTAATTGTGAAGCACTATGCTTCTGAACATTATAGTTCATTATAATTAAACATATAATGCATTATGAGTATTTGTATAAAACATCACAAGTCTTCATGAGTCTTTATGAGTGCCTATAACTATGCTTATACTGCATTATTATTGTATTATATTGCATTATGAGTACATGTATAATCCTGTATAATGTGTTACGCATGTAGCCTTTAAATAAAGTGTTATCGAAAATGTTTCTGATGACTTTTTGGAAAGCAAGAAAGGTTTTTTGGAAGGTAAGTACAGAGTGATTTTCTGAATTGTTTCCTTTGTTACCTTGGCAGTCATTCTGAATGAAGGTGGCAGATTATAAACAGATACACTGGTTGGCTAACTCTTGTCTGGATTCCGATAGAAATTGCACCTCAGTTTGCAGGCCAGTTTCTATCACTGCTTTGATAGGTTATACAGTGGATATAAAAAGTCTACACACCCCTGTTAAAATGCCAGGTTCTTGTGATGTAAAAGAATGAGACAAAGATAAATCATGTCAGAACTTTTACCACCTTTAATGTGACCTAAAACGTGAACAATTCAATTGAAAAACAAACTGAAATCTTTGAGGGGGAAAAATAAAAAAACTCACAATAACCTGGTTGCATAAGTGTGCACACCCTTAAACTAATACTTTGTTGAAGCACCTTTTGATTTTACTACAGCACTCTTTGGGTAGGAGTCTATTAGCATGGCACATCTTGACGTGGCAGTATTTGCCCACTCTTCTTTGCAAAAGCGCTCCAATTCTGTCAGATTGCGAGGACAACTCCTGTGCACAGCCCAGTTCATCTGAAGTGTTTTTTTCTGGGAGATTTTAAAATGGTCTGGAAAACAAAAGATTCAGATATCAGTTTTGTGTTGAGTCAATCCTAACACAGCTGATAACTAAGCCAATAAGGCCTATTCTGAAGAGCCCTACAAAGGCCACACCCATATATTATATATTGATGAATGCAGCAGCGAAATTAATGGCAAGTGGTGTATTCTATTAGATTTGATTAACTATTGCCAGTTGCGTGTATTAGAGATGTCAGAATTAAGAGAGCTAAACCTCATGTCATCACTAGAAGACATGTTTGAAATTTCAGTGAACAAGCTTTCTTACTTTATACCAATAAAATACATTAAGAAAATTATAAAGTATTCATGCAGGGACACAGTGATGTAAAAGGCTTAGGGTTTTAGTCACATCAGTCCACAGAAAGAGGTCCTTCATGCTTTATCCAATGTTTTAATAAAAATATAATTATCACATTTTTTAAATAATTCAATAATGAAAATACTTTAATCATTGATATTGCGATATTGCTAATTTGGCTAATAATTTTTTCAGAATAAAAAAGGATATTTCATTTGGGATGTAGTTATCATGCTGCACACCAGTGTTCTTTTATTTGCTCTATTCATATGTTGTACAAAACAAAACCCGTTTTCCTTCTTGAATTTGTCTCATGCATTTAACTATATGCTTAAACAAAGTATAAAAAACAAAAGGTTGTGTTTTTTTAAAGTATATTAAATGATTAAAATGATGACATAGATGTACAAATAAATATATTGTCATTAATATCGTATCGACTATGGACAGATGCCCCCAGTACATTCCTAAGGTTGCCACCCGTCCTGTATAATACGGGATCGTCCCGTATTGAAAAATAAAACACAATTTGTCCCGTATTTTCGTGCACACCCTACTTTACGTTTTCACAAGCTTGGATTGACACGAGAAATAATCAAACCAAAAGAGTTTCATGAAACATAGCGGAAAAGTATTAAATCAGAATGACAGGCAGTTGTCTGTCACTCAGCGTCATCGTTGCCCGTTACGGAGACCGAGACAAACGGTAACATCAGCAGTGCGGTTCCACCAGATACACAAGTTGACGGTTCTTTCAGCAGAAGATACGACCCTCTGCACGCACAAGCTGTGTGTGTGTATGTGTGAGAGAAATTTAACCAATATCCCACTTGGTGGAAAGTCAAGTCACTTTTATTTATTTAGCACATTTAAAAACAACAGGAGTTGACCCAAAGTGCTTTACAGTCGAGGCAGATGGATTAACATCTGCCTCAAAACAGGTATATGTGCAGGCGCTAGAACAAACATTCTGGACGGGCTTTTGATTTCCATGGACCGGCACATTTGTCCTACTTATCAACATAGAATAGTAGCTAAAGTATGACGGATGGAAAGCAAATAATCTTTGCATGGATGGCTTGCTGAGGCTAAATACTAGCAAAATACACAGCTGTCAATCAAATTTGAATGCTTTAGTAACTGCAGTAGTTACACATTCTTTGTATCTTAGTGATCACATCACTTAAAGCACATCTTCGATGGCATATTGCAGATGAAGGCAAGAGAGCTAGCCTACATCCCCAACAGTAATTAGTGAAGTACAGTATTGGATAGCATCTAAAATACAATAGTACATATAATACATAGAGGGCAAGACTAAAATGGAAAACACTTATGACAACTAAAATTATGTAAAATCAAATCAAAGTAATACAGATTAAAATACAGTAAAAGGATGTCAAAAATAATTAAAGAGTGGACTTGACAAAAACCAAATGACAACCTCAGAAGGAACTGAATGCAAGAGAAAAAAGGTGGGTCTTTAAATTTCATTTAAAATTGTCAAAGGTGGAATGGGACACAATGTGGGATGGGAGACTATTCCAGAGCATGGGAATAGCAACACACAAAACTAGGCTACCTCATCCTTCCTGGAGGGTGGGCTTTTGCTTCTTCCAAATACCAAATAGTTTACTTTGAAAGACCAAATATCTTGCCTGTGTCTATGATCTGATGTTTTAATCCTTAATATAATTGATGCAACTGTTCTTTACTCGTATTTACTGTATTTCCATTACATTCATGTTCACAGTAGTAGAGGACTTTGAAAATGATGCATAAAAGAACAAATTGGTGCATACAAATTCATCAGAATACAGGAAATTAAGCATCTGACACTTCCATTGGGGAGGATCCCCCAGATCCCGCTTCATTTGTGTCCCCCGGGTTTGGGGCTTCAGAATAGAGGTCTTCACGGGTCCACTTTGTACATTTGTACTTTTTTCTCAGATCTGGGTTGGGTCTGACGTAATTGCTACTTGTGTCAGGTATCTGCGCTAATATTGTATTTATTGACTGGGCCTATTGGATCCATCCATTATGCAATAAATATAAATAACACATTTAAGCCATTGGATTGAGCTGTTTGAGAATGTCTTCTGACAACGATTGTAGTTGTCTGAGGGGACCAAAGCAATTGTGTCCTTGGTGAGGAATCTGTTGCAAAAGACTTTCAAGCAAGCCGAAGCAATCGTAATTGTACACCCGCACATGACATTAACAATGCAGACCCGCAGAACCATAAATAAAGCTTTAGCTGTGCACTTGTGCTGTTTATAACTGGTAAAACTAACGGTGTATTGATGACCACACAGTATTTGTGGTTTGTATTCGACACAGTATTTCTTGTGGTCATGCCTACTAACCCAACGACCTGCACCTCTGTGGAACTTCAAGACTTTATGGTAACGGTGACAAAAGTCAGAATAACATATTCACTTACAGTCAGGGCTCTGCTTTGTGTTGCTAGGCTGGTTATGACAATCTGTATGAAGACATATGCTACAGCTGTGTTTACAACGATGATCACCGTGGGTGTTAAAACCAGTATAACACCACTCACAGACATATGGCACCCCCAGAAAACCTTTCAGACTCATGATGTCATAGAAATGGTTGTCGTGTAAGTACATAAAGACAGTTCTAAGATGTTGGTCCTCGCTGTTTTGAAACTTGGTAAATCCCCCACCTTGGCTTCGGTGAAAGGCAACTATTTTAGACCCTGTAATTTGTTCTAACCGTGTGATATCTGTGAATGCAACACAAACATCTAATGCTAAACCAGCATTTATATGTAGCTCACGACCACTAGCCACGGCCTCATCATATGTGTACTGTGGGTTAAACACCCACAAGGAGGAATGGGCAAAAATGTCAGTCTCTCGATGTGCAAAACTGATAGAGACATACCCCAAGCGACTTACAGCTGTAATCGCAGCAATAATTTGGGGCTGAATAATTTTGCACGCCCAATTTTTCAGTTTTTTATTTGTTAAAAAAGTTTGAAATATCCAATAAATTTCGTTCCACTTCATGATTGTGTCCCACTTGTTGTTGATTCTTCATAAAAAATTACAGTTTTATATCTTTATGTTTGAAGCCTGAAATGTGGCAAAAGGTCGAAAAGTTCAAGGGGGCCGAATACTTTCGCAAGGCACTCTATGTCAACTAGATCGTCCCAAAAATGTGGGCTACTAATCTCGGTTAACAAACATTGCATCTGTGGATTAATGTCTGTATTGCTGTGCTACAGTGTATTAACTTGCTCATGTGTTGTTTGAGATTGAAGATTTACATTTTCATGGTTTTGCTCCTCTTGATGGTGGGACCCTGGTGGCATGTGGGATCTTTTCGCTGTATTGTGTGTGATATCTATGTGGGTATCACTGTGTGCACTTGTGTTAGGTTCAGTCTGTTGGATATGTGTAGAAGTTGATGGTTTATCTGCGTCTGGTCTGTAGTTAGTATTATCTCTTGCCATTTCTCTAGCTTTACGTATAAATAATGATCCACTTACAAGTTAAAATAATATTCTCTCTCAAACATACATTTACATCACAGTTTTGATGAGTTGACTGCAAAATATGTATTACATTCAGCTTTCAAGCATTGTATAATGGGGGAACAATGAAACAAAAATCCCCTGACGCTGTGCAGCAACAAGGTGGTATTCCGTAACTGAAGTTGTTATGGTGGGTTAGTAATCTCCAACATCTCCGGATCCTCACTCTGTTGTTTGACATATAGAGTACAAAGATTCAGCTGTATGCAGATTGTTGTAACGTTAATAACATTTTAGTATAACACTGAAAATGTCTGTGAATGTTCAGACTTACACAAAAAGTATCTGTTCAGGGTGTTGCGTAAAATCACAACCGTGCAGTCCATCTGACACTGATGTCGGTAACTTGGTCTGAAATAAAAACAATGATGGTTAACAGAAGACCAAGCTTATACAGGTATTTAAAGCTGATGATTAATAATTTTAAAAGACTACTTCACCAAGGTCTGAAGGTCCAGAAATGTGTTTTCCAAACAAGGCTGGGTTGAATTCCACACACCCCTAAACCAGAGATATAAAACAGATATAAAATATGGAAGACAGATAACAAATTAACGTTTGGATTGCTCCATCTTGTTCATTATGTAATGGTTTTACACATTCTTAAAAAGTTCCAATGTGTCGTTTGTTCGCGTTTATAATTTCCACACAATTCAAAGCAATTCTTTCAAATAAAATAATTTGTACTTACCATTTAAACTGCCTACTCCGTGGTGGTAACAGCAGATGTCTTCTGTGGCAGCCGCACATTTAATAATGACAACACAACCGTTACGCCTCCAAAAGGTTACGCCTCTTACCATTGTCATTGGTTACACGTCACCGTTCATCATGTTAGAACTATACCGGTTACAATAATTAAAATTGTGATATGGATAAAGCTAGTTAATTCAGGTACCTGTAGTTGTTTATGTTTGACAACCAAATACAGTTTGATACTTCCAGTCCGGCAGAAACGCTGTTCTTGTTAGTTATCG